>JANHZU010008061.1:43731-63697 GCA_032468055.1 Acrochordus granulatus
TCAATTTCAGAATTGAGAAAGCCTTTTGGATTAAAGGTGAAACGTCTTCGACTTGAAAAATCCAATCCAGATGCCTGTTTTTTAAACTTTTGTTGCAATCTATAGTTTTGTATAACTCAGGTTATAATTCAATTAACTTTGCTGAGTAGGAAGTTAGGAAAGGAACTAAGTACAACATGTGGTTACTTAGATTCTTTTAGTCTTCTATGAGCCTTCTGAAAAGATTTGGCAGAATCAAATATTCCTAATCTTTATTCCCTCCATGATCCACTAAATCAATGCAAAAAGAGGTTAATTCTTGGTCTTTTAAAATTACACATTTTTAGTGGGGAGTGTGGAATGTTCACAGACAAGAAATCTATGGCAATTTTTGAACTTCATTGGATCATAAGTACAATGTTCCCAACTCTATTATATAACAATTTCATCCCAGAGTAACAGCACTGATTTATGTCCACTGTTGATGTTTGAACTCCTGCCAATTCTTCAGTTGTACCACTAAGAAAAATGTCAAACCTATGGAAACCCTAGGTATGTTCATTTTGCTGAGTGGACATTATCTGTTTGGAAAATTGGCAGTGTGCCCTTAAAGCATATCACTTTTCCTGATCCCTAACCACCCATAATGGTTACTTACTGCAGCACTGTATCTCAGTATCCATTATTAAGCCATTCATTCCATTATCAAATGTCTCCTTTATCCTAGGAGGACCAGAAGTGATTATGCCTTAAGATTCTCTAATATAAAAAGTCCTCATTATATATTTCAGTTTCTCAGTTTCCAGCAAAACCAATTTTGTATTTCACTCCACAATCAATATTTTTATTTTGCTCTAATGGGTTGCTCCCAAATAACGTGCTCTGATCTGTGTAATGTACCATGATGTAATAATTCATAGTTTGACTTCCCTTCAAAGCATAGCAACATTTCTGCAATAAAGATGTGGTAAGGCATTAAACATTGAAATATTTTAAAGTCCCTAAGATATATGTAGTTTATATTTAAACTACATGCATAAATATAAATTTATTATATTTAATACATTTGCATGCTAATATTCATACTTGCAAAATTTTGGATTTATCTGCAATTCAAAGAAGTATGCATGCATACACAAACAATAAAGAAATTGTGCAGATGACTTACATAAATATTGGGGAAACATTCATCAAGTCATTAGGAAAAATGGATTGCAAAAGGCATGTGCATCATGCAATAAAAACTGGACATGAATAAAAATGAGCATGAAAATATGTGCAGATATTCAGGCTGATACTTTTCCACAAACCAATATGAAAAGCAATTTAAAGCATACAAAATGTGGAATAAGAAGGGACTAAATAAAACTGAAAAATTAAAATTGGTTTATTTTCCTATCCCTGATAATTATACCTTGCTAGAATTTAGAAACTGTTAAGTTAGTGGAAAATAATATACTTCTGAAATTGACATAGAATATATCCCAAAACATCAGAAACAGGAACATAGTTTATTAAAAATTCTATATATTGTATGACACACTGTACCCACCTACCTACTTGTCCGTCCGCCTGTCTGTCCATCCATCCATCCATCCTTTATTTATTTATTATTAGATTTATATGCCACCAAAATCAGAAGACTCTTGGCAGCTTACAATAAAACTATAAAAGAATAAAAATCCATAAAACCATGAAAAACCATAAAACAAAAACCTAGCCAAACAAGGAAGAAGGACCTAAAAACATATGTACGGTAACTCTTAATTACCTAACCACCTCCAAGATGATGAGTTCCAGTCGAGCCCCATGCCAATTGACAGAGCCAGGTCTTAAGGCCCTTAAGGAAGGATATAAGGGAGAGGGAAGATCTCACCTCTGGGGGCAAGATGTTCCACAGGGCAGGAGCCACAGCAGAATAGGCTCTTCTCCTTGATCCTGCCAGCCTAAATTCCTTGGCTGACAGGATCCAGATGAGGTCTCTTCTTCTAGACCTGGAGGGATGGAACTCACCATTGGGGTAACACGGTTCCTCAGGTAACCTCGTCCTATGCCATGAAGGGCTTTATAAGTTAAAACCAACACCTTAAAATGCACCCAGAAGCAAACTGGCAAACAATACAGTTCGTGGAACAAAAATGTCAGATGGGCCAATCTACTAGACCCCAAAATAATCTACGCAACTGCATTCTGCACCAGCTGCTATTTTCAGATGCTCTTTAAGGGTAGCCCCATGTAGAGTGCATTGCAGTAATCCAATGTAGAGATGACAAGGGCATGAGTGACTGAGTGAAGGGAGTTCTGGTCTAGGAAGGAGCATAAATGGTGAACAACACAAAGTTGTGCAAAGGCCTTCCTGGCCACAAATGCCACCTGTTCCTCAAGCAGGAGTCGCTAGTCCAGAAGGACCCCTAAAATATGCACTGGATCTATCTGGGGTAATGAAACCCCATCTAGAATTAAAGATAGTAAAGTCACAGAACCAGAAACCCCAAACATCCTAAGCCATTCAGTCTTGCCAGGGTTCAATTGAAGCCTGTTGTCCCCCCCCCATCCAGACCTGAACAGCCTCCAGACATCGAGTCAGGGTCAAGACAGCATCACCTGGATCACCAGGGATGGAGATGCAAATCTGAGTATCATCAGCATACTGATGGTATCTCATCCCATGGCAAAGGATGATCTCAGCCAATGGCTACATGTAGATGTTAAAAAGGAGAGGCAAAAGCACTGAGCCCTGCAGCAAATCACAAAGTAGTGGCCGTGGGCTGGACTTCTGTCTCCCAATTGACACCATTTGGGATCAGCCACAGAGAAAGGAGATAAAGCAGCACAAAACTGCACCTCGCAGCCCAAACTCCTGAAGCCTACCCAAAACGATACCATGGTCAATGGTATTGAAAGTCGCCAAGAGGTCACGTAGGGCAAGGATGGATTCATTACCTCCATCCTCCTCTCACCAGAGATCATCAACAAGAGTGACCAATACTGTCTCTGAACCCAGACTGAAAAGGGTCTAGAAAAAAGGGTCTAGAAAAGGGTCTAGAAAATCCATTTCCTCCAGGATCCTCTGAAGCCACCACCTTGCCTAAAAAAGGCAGGAGGGAGACTGGCCAATAATTGTCCAGACAGGTGGAGTCCAATGAAGGTTTTTTTTAAACAGGAGGCATACAAGGACCTCTTTAAAGGCCCAGGAAAGACCCCCTGTCTCAGTGAGGCATTTATCACTGTGTGGACCCACCTGTTAGTCTCTTCCAGGTAGCTTTCACCAACCAGGAAGAACAAGGATCTAACTAACAGGTGGTTGCTCTAACAGTATCAAGGGAACAACAGGATCAAACTGTTCCCAGATAACTGGATAGGACTCCTCCCTCGGCATCTCAAGTGGAACTGCTCCACACTCAGCTTCCAACTGGGACTGAATCAGAGTGACTTTATTGGTTAGAAGCTCAGCAAATTACTCTGCACGGCTCTGCAAAAGATCCCCAAATCCTCCCTGCCAAGGAGAGATCAGGTGACTCTAAACAGGGCCAACGGATGGCACTCTGCAGATGCAATAAAGGAGAAATAATCACATTCCACTGCCTTTATCACCCCAAGATAGGCTTCAACAGCAGCTCTAACTCGTAACCAATTGGATTCTTCCCTCGTCTTCCACCAGTGGCACTCCAGGCATCTCTACTCTTTTCAGTACCTGTAAATCTTCCGTAAACTACAGAGAATGCTGAGTGTGATGAATAAAGACAGGCCACATAGACACAATACTGTCCAAAGTCTCATCTGCCCTCTGATTCCAGGACATTACCAGGGCTTTAATGGGACAATGCAGCAATACCCTTGGAACATCCCCCAGCTCCCTCTGAAACTGCTGAATGAATCCCACCTCCCTGCAGAGGGGGGTGGTACAGGAGAATCTCAAGGACATCAGGGCATGATGCCTTCCAGTTCATGTTGCCATTGCTCCAACAAGAAAATCATATCTGGAGTGTGGCTACTGTCTCGAGTAGGGCTCAAAATAATCTGGGAAGGCCCATGAACTCCTGAGCTAAATCTAAGGACAAACCCAGGGATGGAAGATTGAAATCCCCCAGAACCATCAGCCTGCAGAAGTCCATCGCCAACCCTGAGATAGCCTCAGTCAATTCAGGCAGGGAGGATGCTCTGCAGCATGGAGGCTGGTACAGTAGAAACAGTCCCCGCTGATCCCAAAAGCCAAGTCTCAAGAACAGGGTCTCACAACTGGAAACTTGCTGAGCAAGCCCCATTTTGTCTATTAAGCTTAAAAGACTTAAACAAACACTGGAGAGGTACAAACTAATGGTATGGTGGTGAAAGTTTCAGAGTAGAAACCAGGGCACTGTGAGTTCTAGTCTTGTCTTAGCCCCAAAGCCAAAGGAGGACCAGTCACACACCATACAAAGAAAAGAAATGGCAAACCCTTTCCAGAAAAATTCTGCCAAGAAAACTGCAGAGAGCAGTTGCCAGAAGTCAACTAACTTGAATGCACAAATAAAATGTTGGTAGCAAAATACCATGCAGGTAGGTCACAGTGATCTGTAAATGAATCACTCACTGAAAAACAGCAAAATATCTCAATAACACATTCAGAAAAACTTCTAAATATAATTTGGTGATTTCAGTAAATAGGCATTAAAAATGGCCCAAAAAGAATAGATTTTAAACTACAAGTGACTAATCACACTGTAGTCTAGAATGTTTTGAGAACCAGACCTTATATTTAGTTACAGTTCAATGTCTCATACAATTCTCAGCAGTAAGTTATAAGGTTATGCAGAAGCTTAGATAGGAGCTAAAATTATATTTACCTCCTTCCTCTGCCAGACATAATTCCCTTATAGGAGAGCCATAATCAGATTTTAGTCAAAATAAAGGCATGTTTAATTATCAATGTATATCTCAGTGATGAATAAATAATATTGATTATAACATCAAAATGAGAAGCCTATGTTCAAGATATTTTTTTCTTTCCCTGAAGAAAAGTTTTTTTAAAAAAACATGGTCAATAAAGTAAATAAAGTTTAAAGTAAATAAAGTTGCTGTGAAATGACTGATTGAATTTAAGAATGATGGAGATTTATTTTTTGTTCTTTTTTTCCTTGGATTTCTGTGCAATCCCTAATACTTCCATTTAAGTTTGGTATCTGTAGAAGTGTGTATTAAATTGAGCCAAAATTTAGGAAACATTTTCAATGTAGGGTTGTGGGGTTTGTTTGTCTGATAGAAATAAACTAACATTGTAGTTGCAATGTCTCCGGATTTCGGCGGCATATAAATCAATTAAATAAATGATCAAATAATTTCTGCTTTTTGAATAAATAAAATATTTATTTCAACCCTTAAAACCGATGCTACACTTTCCTGTTCAGAGAACAGCAGGAAGATAAGCAAGTGTAACACATATTAGCCATTTGGAATGCTAATGGCAATTTAAGTTTTTCTTCATTCTAAATGATAAAAAGAGGAGAAAATATTACTGAGACAGCCTAACAGAAGCAAAGTTACAAAATAGGTGAATTCAGTTCTTTCCCTGTTTTTTGTATTTATTTTCTTATCATTTCTTCTGTTGCTTTCTCCCTTTGTTTTTCTATTTGTCACTCCCTAACTGGATGCCATACACCTCACAGCCCCTCATGGCCTCACAGCTGTTTTCCTTCTTAGTTGTTTTTGTAAATCACTTCAGTTTTCTAGGTCTAAGCAAACCTTTCCCCAAATGACTCACCTCTGAGAAAAGTGTTAACAAGAAACGTTATTTGTTGCTCTTATTTCGGAAAGCTGACATAATCAGCTTCCTTGATAATATACAATCTCTCCTACAAATTTGACTTATCTTGCAGATTTAAGAGTGCTTAAGAAGAATATTGCTGGGTCTGCATTTTTAAGCATTGTTGTTATTGTTCAGTCTTTCAGTCACTTCTGACTCTTCATGATCTGATAGATATCATTTTGTCATATTTCTCAGACTCATATTTGAAACAACACAGACATGAAATTCTCTGTCCTTTATTATAACAGACAGTTATTTCCCGTCGCTTGCCTTCCCAGTAGGAATTCAAGAAAGATGAAGGATGAATCTTAGTTTATTGAGCAGATACAATTATTAGTTTGCATTTGAAAATGAACTTTTTTTTCAGTGCTGCCAATGCTTTCCATTAATTATTTTACATGGTGAATAAAATACTTATTCATTCATAGGCACAGTTCAGACATCACTGAAATAAAACTTGCAAAACTAATATGCAGTTTTCCATATTCTATAAAACACTGTAGCAAATGACTTGGAAGCTATCATGTGAGAGACAAATGTGAAATGTTAATGTTTTGAAGGATGGAAGAGATGCTTAAACAAACAGAGGAATTGTCAGCAAATGGAAAATGAATAATAGATACTTTTTAGCCTATATTATATGCATCAAGAAGAAAAAGAAGGTAAAAACATGTAGAACAAGATAGGCTATTTGGGGGCTTTCAAATTTTTGTTACTCTCCCTTTTAGTACTTGAGGGAAATTAAGAAGTTAAAACTGCTGTTCTTGGCAGGAAGTTGAAAGGATAATTTCAGTTGGAATACAATTAGTAATTGGGAGAGAGAGCAGCTCTGAGTAGCATACCTGATTGGCATAGCGGTTTTCCCTAAACTCTTCAATTTCAGCCTAAATTTTGCAATAAGAAATTGCAAAACTGACTGAGCCACAGTCAATTCCAGGTCTTGTTTTGACTGACTGTATAGAGCTTCTCCATCTTTGTCTCCAAAGAATATAATCAATCTGATTTTGGTATTGACCATGTGGTGATGTCTATGTGTACAGTCGCCTCTTGGGTTGTTGGAAAAGTATATTTAGTGTGTTCTCTTTGCAAAATTCTATTAGCCTTTGCCCTGCTTCAATTTGTACTCTAAGGCCAAACTTGCCTGTTATTCTGGTTATCTTTTGATTTTTTATTTTAGCATTCCAATCCCCTATGATGACAAGGACATCTTTTTTTGGTGTGAGTTCTAGAAGGTGTTGTAGGTCTTCACAGAACCAGTCAACCTCAGCCTCTTTGGCATCAGTGGTTGGGGCATAGATTTAGATTACTGTGATGTTGAACAGTTTGCCTTGGATTGATGAGATCATTCTGTTGTTTTTAAGATTGTACCCTAGTATTGCTTTTCTCACTCATTGATTTTGATGGCTATTCCATTTCTTCTAAGGGATTCTTGTCCACAGTAATAGTTATAGTGGCCACCAGAATTAAATTCACCCATTCCAATCCATTTTAGTTCACTGATTCCCAAGATGTGGATGTTCAATCTTGCCATCTCATGTTTGACCATATCCAGCTTATCTTGATTATAGTTCTTACATTCTAGGTTCCTATGCAATATTGTCCTTTACAGCAATTGGACTTTCCTTTCACGTTCAGACATATCTACAGCTGAGCATACTTTCAGCTTTGACCCAGCCATTTCACTCTTTCTGAAACTACTTGTAATTGCCCTCCATTCTTTCCCAGTAGCATATTGGACAGCTTCAAACTGAAGAGTTCATCTTTCACTGGCATATCTTTTTGCCTACTGTTACTGTCCATGGGGTTTTCTTGACAAGGATACTAAAGTATCTGCATTTCCTTCTGCAGAGTCCTGTAGCCCATTTTTCACCAGATTTCCAGGAACTCCAACATCTAGCACTGTCCTTGTTGACCTGAGTGATGACTGTGTCAGTATGGTTTTCTGTAAATTACATTTTCTACATATTTTATCAGAGGGAAACACTCTTTCTCTGGCTCCTCCAATGAGATCTGTTCCGTATGGTTGAAACTCTGGCATAGCTCTCAGCTTCTTCTGAGCACACAAGCCCCACAACCACACCAAGTTGATGCTGTACTGGGGGAACTAGGAGGTATGTATAAACTGTTGTTGAAATATGACACATAAAAAAATAACAATTGTGTAATAAAGTTGATGAAAATATGAGACCAGCATTATGATGGGCTAAAGGAAAGAGCTATGAAAAAAATCAATACAATTTATTCCAAATTACAGTTTAAGGGAAAATTGCTCTATAGAAAATATATAATTCTGTTTAAAATCACCCAGATAATGTGTATTTTTTCATGGAAAAAAATCAAAAGTTTGGAAATAAATACATTTGAAAAAATTGAACAAATTCTAAAAATATAACCTGAAACCACAGGTATTTCTTTTAGGCCTAATTCCAAAAAATATAAATCTAGGTCAATAGTGGAAAAATAGTCCTTGTTTATGATATCAGATTGAAAATTTCAGAATATGCTGCAGAGATTTAACTAAATCCAAGCAAGAATGGCTTCCATATATACAAAACGTTATAGAGCAGGACAGATTTAAATATCAGAAGAATGGTTTTAGGACTCAAAACTAAACAAAAATTACTAATGTTTGATGCAAAGTTCAAATATCTAAACTGTGACCAATGATTTGGGATACAAATGGAAGGGAAGAAATAAAATTTACTTCTTGTTTTTTCATTATTTTTAATTAAAACATAGGTTTTTTTCTTCTTGCTTTTTTACTTTTTTAACAATAAATGTAAAAAAAGCAGAAAAAATGAAGTCATTTCTGTCAACCATATTCAGTGGCTCTTAATCCAAGACATAGCCACAAGCAAAAAAGAAAACCCCCATTAATTATTAAAATTCATTTTAATTTTATTAAAATTGAAAAGTGCTCTGTGAAACATTCTCCAGGACAAAGCATTTTTTCCAATGTCACTATGATTAAGGCCAGGTGCAAAGAATTAAACCAATATGCAAATTTTGTAATTTCAAACAGTCAATTAAAATAAATGTGTAGTTGCTGACATGAAGAAAAAAATGACACAAACTTTGTAATCTTAATGGCTCATAAATGGATAGCATAATAATTCTGATTGACAATTTATATTTGTGGAAAGGCTGATACATCAATATCAATTCATTTTTCTTACAAAGCATTGCTTCTTCATCCATAATAAACATTGCCAATTCTCTTTCAATTTTACTAATACATTAAACCCAAATCACAGCACCATAGCTCCAGTAGTATTATATGAAGGAATGATATGAAGCAAGGAAGGAGGGTATTAACAAGAGGAATGACACTTTTTCTTCTACAATCTAGAGAATTTCATTGCTGGAAGTACACATTATGCTGCAATTCAGGACCAACTTCAGGCAATTTTAGTAATATAAGTGAAACAAATATCTAACGTCAACTTCAGCATCTAGCTTGCACATTAGTATAAGAGATTTAAAAATGTCAAGATGGAAGTTACATGCACGCAACACATGTTACAAATGGGGAGGGGTTCAGATGTTAACACAAAAATGAAAAAAGATCAAACAGAATTTATGAACAAAATGTTTTTTAAGATTGAGAAGGAAGTAAAATATCTGAATATCATTATGTTAACTATGAACTGCATATTATTTCAAATAACTATGTTAACACATTCAATGAAAAATATATGTTAAAATGGGAGAAACTACAATTGTCATTGCTAGGGAGAATTTCTGTGATAAAAATACAGTAAATGTCTCACCTAGAATATGCTTTTGTTACAGATAATATCTGTTTGGCAAAGGATATATCTAAATTTGCGTGAATTTAGGTTTACCTAATTTAAAATTGTAATTTTGTAGCTTGCTGTTTGGTTTGGATGAAAGAGTAGATACTATTGAGAAATAGAAGGTTTTTTGGAATTAGAAGAATATCATAGATTTGGGTGGCATTGGAATTTATAATATGAAAAAGTCAAGGTTAAAGTGGATTTTAGAAAATATTATGTTAGACATGTCATATTACTTTTCTTGTTCAGTTTTACATTAGTTTGTATTTTTTGTTTTTACTATGTTTATTAAAAATTTCAGTAAAATTATTTTAGAAAAGAAAAAGAAGCCTCCAATGAAAGGCCCCTTCAACTATTACCAATGTGGGCATTCTGGCTATTAAAAGAACTAAAAACATAAAAGGTCTCATACATTTCAAAAACGGTCACATATTTCCTAAAAAAAATGTTTAGCCCAGCTTCATTCCTATAAGATTCTATTCTCGTGTAGATGGTTTTGAAATAAAACCCCCATATTTCTCAAAAGTATCTGTAATAGAATTATTTTAGAGCTCCCATATGTTAATATTGTTGGTGTGAGTTGAGACAATGTTGATTTACACAAATAGAAACTGTCCTCGAAAAACTAAAGAAGAAAAACTGAAGAAATTCAGTGAAGAAAATAAGTTTGGCATTCATATTTCCTTTTCGTCCTTTCACAGAATTGATAGGATGCTTCTTGTTGCGCATTCATTTATTCCACCCTACTAAATCCTGCAAATATCTAGTTTTCCTGGGGTCTGTTTAAAAATCCTATTGAGGCCCATAAATCTATTGTTTCCAGTGCTGGAGCAAGAATATTTTATTTGGCAGATTAATGGAAGGGTGAGTTTCAACTGGTTTGAAGCATTTCTTTAATTTTCAACTATGGAGATATTAATTCAAATGTGGCTTTTCTATGCAATTCTTCACTAAAGCCATCAGGGATTCTTATATCAGGGTTCTGAATCATGGGATTTGTTGGTTTGTGATAGCTCCCTGTCTCTTCTCTTTAGTATCATTATCAAATGCATTTGAGGGCTGCAATCTATTGTATACTTAGATGGTAGTATATTCATGAGAGCTATGTCTGCATACTGTATATCTATGATTTGCTTTAAAGCCCTTATATGTTGCCTGTCTTTCACACAATAGACTCACAAGAATTAACAGCTACAGTTATTTTAATATGGAAACATTAAAAACAATTTATTTAGAAAAGAACATCAATGATAGGAAGCAGTATTCCTGTTTTTAGAAATAAGAGATTTCTAAAAAAATTATTAATTCCCAGAAAGCACTTAGGAATGATGCAGACCTTTCATAGAAAGGACTTCAAAATCTTAGCCATTGCCAACAAAAAAGCTGTCTCTAACCCCAGCCAAAAGATATTAGGAACTGTTGGAGCATCAAATTTGCTGCATAAAATCCATTACTCCATGTCAGCCTAACAATAACACTTTATATTGCTATGACACTTTTATTTGCTGTTGATCTTTTATTAATAAAACCTAATATAACTAATAAATAATGTTTGTTTTTACTGCTAAGATTTATCGAGCTTAATTGGTGGCTCCCATCCAACTAAAATAACATCTCTGATCATAGTACAACAATAGTAATATAAATTTAAAAATAATAAAAACACAGTTCTCAATCTCTGAATAGGGCCTTAAATATCAGCAGATCTGTTGAAACACCAAGCTTTGAAGAAATACAAAAATATATTGATAGGAGTTTAAAATAAACCATTGGTTGAGATTGATTGATTTATTATCAAGATAATTCAATAGGTAGATTCTCTAGGATTTGTCTCAATCAATTCACATCTTATAACAATGGGGTTGAAACTGAGTCCATTCACTTGCTGCTGGTCATCTTTTTCTTTTCTTTCCATTTCTCCCAGTATTATAGCTTTGCCTTTGCATTATGTGAACCTGAGTGTTTGTGCCTCAGATGAGAACTTTAATTTATTTTGATCATCCATTTGTTGCAAATGGGATGGATTGGCTATCCATGGTATTCTGGGGACTCCTCCAATACCAAATTTCAAAAGTATCAATAATCTTTCTATCCTGCTTCTTCAAAATCCTTCGTCTGAGAGTTGAACCAACAACTGGACAGAGGAATGGAATGGATCACTAACCGTTAAAAAAATAATGATTTTTTTTATATTGTGGCATTTTCTTGAAGATTCCACTTTCATAAACCCACGGTCATTACCAGTCTAATTCTCATTTTCCAATAAAGTAAACCTTATCTCATTATTTCTTTATGTTTATAGGTATTGCTCCTACTAAAACTTGGTTTTAGTATGCTCATGTCAACATTAAGTAAAAGCATTTTATTTATTTGTTAGATTTATATACTGCCGAAATCAAACAATCCTTTAATTGCTTCACAAGTGCTTCTTTTTTATTTTTCAAGGATCTTCTTGATCCTTGACATTGATCCTTGATTCTTGACATTGGATCTTCTATGTTGTATAGTGAATGACAGAAATTTCAGTATACAGTTAATATGCGGAAACCAAGCATTTATTTTTCATGAGTAGAATTCACTTTGACTAAACATTTTAAATAGTTACTCATAGCAGTTAGTACAAAAGGTAAATCAGTTTACCCCTAATAAAATTATTTCTGATATATAGAACTGTGGGATTCTGGCCTTTTGCCTAGAAAATAATCTATTTATGCTTTGTATAGTAGATTCTGTAAAGGCAGGCAGAACATTACACCAATATAATAAAACACTATTGTACTTATAAGAATGTCAGTTAATAAAAAGGTAGCTTGTGAAATTCCTCTCCTTGGAACTAACTTTTCAGTCTAGAAGACTAAATCACATTGCACCCTCAGGCACAAATCCCAGTACAGTTTTTGAAAGTGAAAAGGCACTGTCTGATGAGCTGACAACTGTCCTTTGAAAGAAAAATCTCTCAGGATCACTACTCATGGAAGTAATTGCCGTGAGAACTGCTGTCAGATCATTTTGTGGTTGTCTCATGGTGAAAAGAAACAGACAATGCAACCACCACAGGACAAGTTATAAACAATTTGTATATACTACTGCTTACTTATACATCCAATATATTTATTGCTTATGCTATTATTTCCAATGCCCATTTAATTTTAAAGAATGTCAATCTTGCTACTTGGTCTACATTTAAAGGAAAAAGTCCTTGCTTAAGCCTAAAATGTAGAATTCCTTTTCAAGTTAATATGGCACAAAATTTGTTCCTTAGTTTGGCTATAGGAAACATGGAGCATAAGTTGCAAAAAGACCCAAATAAACCTGCAGAATATTTCTTAGATTTTATTGTTGAGAAACCTAGCTGTTTTCCTTTAATTATTTAAATTATACCCTTAAGAATTATATATTTTTAAATATATAAATATATATTTAAAATATTCTGAAAACAATCTACATTTATAATGACTATAAATATACTTAAATAAATGTAATTAATTACTTTATATTCTAGGAAACAACTATTCATTCTGACACATGGCATATGTAGTTTAATTAGTCTTACAGTGTGTTTTTTATTTTGGAGCTCTTCAAGTGGTAAATAGCATTGTATCTCTAAGAAACATTATTTATTTAACTAACTGTCTGTCTGTCTGACATTTATCTCTGCGTATGCTGCTGTTCATCTCAGTTATTTTGCTGGCTGCTAGTTTAGAAATTCTGGAACTGATCATTTTTGGTGCCTCTCCTGTCCCTACGAAACACCTTTCTCTTTGAAATCTGGGAGGTCTCCACATTTTTAACCTTCTAGAAAGCCCATAAGAGCTGACTTTTCACCCAAGCATTAGAATAGAATGAAGTAGACTGATAGTGTTATGGACTGCAATGGGCAAATTTGGTTGTGGAGCTAGGTTTTTCTGTTTTTGGTTTTTATTGTTTTCTGTTTTAACTGTTCGTATATATTATTTTATCCTTTGGTGTCAGCCACTCAGCATTTGATTTTAAAATGGGTGACCATATAAATATTTTAAATAAATAAAATTTCCACGTTGTGGAACACTTTATTCTCCAGCATTCATGGGGCCTCAATGTATGAGCCTTTCATAAGGTCATTAAGACAAAGTTCTTGTTTGGGTTGTTTTTTGTGATTTGATCTACTTTCATTTGATGCCATTTTTGTTTATTGTTTTAATTTAATTTAGGTGGTTTTAATTTGTTCAGGTTGAGATTTTCTTTCTGTATTGGTTGGTTTGTACATTCTTTCTGTAAATTGCCCAGAATGATATAGAAAATCTTGTACAAATGCATAAAAACAAATAAAATGTTGAAGATATGCTTTTTTGATGGTTAAAAATGTTAAACTGATGTGCATGAACGTAAGTGTAATTGTAGACATTTGCAATATCTGCACTTAAATGAGAATCCTAAAATGAGACTTGCTTAGCCAAATACGTTCATGTTGTGAGGTAGATAAGCCTAATTCTCAGCCAGTATTTTCATTGCCGAAAGCTTGCTTATTTTGTTTTCACACAGAAGCTACAAATTGCTAATTCACTGGAATATTTGATATGTTGATATTCCATAATTAAATAATTACACGAAAATATGCCAGCACACACAATAGAGAGTAATATATATTTTTTTTGATACTATCTGGGTTTTTTTTAGACACTATCTAGCCTGGCACTCTAATTGTCCACTAAAAATAGTAAAAGAAAATAAGGGCATAGCCAATGACATGACCAAATATATTAGGAAAAGATCAAAGACAATTAACTCTGCTCCTGTTGTAATTTTTGATAAAATAGCATATAAAAATGATGGTAGGAAGAAAGAAATCTGCATAAATGACAAGTTTACCAAAACACAGAAGTCTGCAATTTTATGGCGGCAAAAAGCAGTATGATTTACAGAAAAATATTTATATACATAGCTGGTCAAGAAGAAAGGCAAAACAACAACAACACATTAATGTTAAGAATTGGTATTACTTTCCTGAGCAATTAGGGAAACAGTTTAAATGGACTGCATAGAATGTATAGAAATTATATAGTTTAGAATCTATTATTCAAAGTAATAATAAAAAACAAATAGCAGTACACAAAAACTGCACATTGTTAAATTCAAGAATTCAAAATTCCTAAATAGCAGTCTTAGGAACCTACTGAAAGAGCTGGTCCTCTGTTTTATGTAAATTAAAACATTAACACTAAGATGAGGTGGTGAAACGAGGGTCAATCTCCCACCTACTAGTCTTTCAACCAATACTTAAACTAGCTCGCTTCTTCACTAGGCCTATTATATAGTTGAGTCAACACTATGTGCTGTGTTCTGTGTCAAAATCGGTAAGGATTTTGGTAAGGTACTTTGATAAGGTAAGGATACAGTACTTTGATAAGGTAAGGATACAGTGATTCAAGTTCCATCCTTTTTGTGCACATGTTAGTAATATGTGTAAAAGGGGAAGGGCTTGGATCTAATAGTATGCCTGCCATATATTGATTCTCAACCACCAACATACATATCTAAACTGCAAAACTTTGGGTACTTAATTAGTAGACAGCAATTAAATTCAGCAGCTTTAGTAGTTCTGTATATTTCTGGTAAGGCACTTGTTACACCTCTATTGCATGAACTTCATTGTTTACGAGTTTGTTTCTGGGTCCAATTCAAGGTGCTGATGTTGACTTTTAAAGTCCTACTTGGGATGGGACTAGAACATATGAGCAACTGCCTTTCTCCTATTTCATCCACCCACCTCAACAGATCTCACAGAATGAGAATGTTATGTGTTCTTTCATTTAGAGAGTTACACTTGGCAGGACCTAGATGGATGGACTTTTCTCTTGTGGTGCCCAAAGATAAATTGGCCTCCTCCTGATCTTCTGAAAGTCCCTCAAGACCTGGTTATGCCAGGCCTGGGGACCCCAGGAGATGAGTGAACTCATGAGGTAGCTTCCTTATTATTAATGTTACTCTATAATTATTCTCTTTTTCTATTTTATTTATTTATCATATTTATATGCTGCCAATTTTGGAAGACTCTTGGCAGCTTACAATTCAAATTAGGTATTATGCATACATTTAAATCCCTTCCCCCCTTACCTGGCCGGTGATGTTCACATCCTCCATGGCTCCTGCTCCACCCTTGAAACAGGCAAGTCCAGCGCCGACTCACTGCCCTCATTGCTGCCAGCTGGCTTTCCCCCAAAGAGATACCCATTTATCTACTTGCTCCAAACTGCTGGATGGGCAGGAGCTGGAGGTGAGTGATGGGTGCTTACCCTCTCATGTGGTGCTACAGCTCAAACTGCCAGAGTGCTGGCCATTTCTGGTTGACACAACTGGTGTGATTAAGCTGCTGTGCCACTGCACCTCCAATTTTAGCTTTACTTTTATAATTTCTATTTTTAATAAATATATAATGATTTTATATAATTTATATAATTATTTATATAATGTAAATAAATGATTGTCTTCTTTATTATTTTTACTGGATTGTTGTATGTTACCCAATGTCACTTCTGTGAGATGGGCAGCCATATAAATTTGTTTAATAAAAAAATAAAAATAAATTTTCAAAGGGATGGGTTGTTTTGTGTGTGACAGAAGCTGCATCCCTTACTCTTCCCTCAAATGAGACAGAGAATTTACAGTATCTTTGGATCATAAGCCCCTTTCCACCCTTTAAACTATTTTGAAAACACAGTCTTAAAAATCTTATTCTAGATTTTTTCCTAACTTTATACTGAGATTGTACCATAGCCCACAGAACCTTATATAAGGTCTAGTAAGGCTTACATATGTGTCATCATAAACTATAAAGTCAATCATGAATTGGATGAATTCATACATTGAGCCAAACAGCCTCCTTCCTTAAAAAAGCCATATCATTTCTTAGCATGATGTACAGTATGTATCCCATCTTACTTACCTACTGATAAGATAGCTGCTTTTAAATGTGATGATTCAGAACACAGAGGACATGAAGAAGGAAAATTGAGTATGAAGAATGAATGCTAACCTATTGAATTAGAATGGTAATTTTTATTTTCTATATATTCAAAATAACATATACCCTTATTTTTAAATGTGATCAAGCTTAACTATTTTAAGTAAGTTATGATTCAAAAGGGTCTAGGCTATTATAAATGACCTGTACAAGCTTACTTAAAGAAAAGAGATAATCACTAGATTACTTCTTTATTTCAATTTACTTCCATTCTTTTGAAGATGACCTTCAGCTTGCTTTAAAATTTTAATGATTTTCTGCCGTTTGCTTTCTAGATGTAGCAATTGTAGCACAGGGAATTGTTCAGCTTTACAAGCATGTAGACCACACTATGTTGAAAATATTTAATATATGCAGATAGGCCAGCATAAAGAAATTGGGAATACTGAATTCAAAGAGCATTACAAATGACTAACAAATGGAAAAACTGATAGTACGGAGGCAGCTGACATCATTAGGACATCTAATAAATTTTGGGTAAACAGGACAATCTGTTGCTCAGTTAATAATCTTACTGGAATATTTTAGCAGTTCCTTTTTATTCAGAATTTGTTTATATTGTGTATATGTGTATATTAAAGACATGAGTTCAGATACATGGCAGAATATATTTTTTTACAAAAAGAAAACATAAATAATCTCAATACACTATAGAAACCTTCATTATGATAATCCTTTTTTGCACGTCTGATTGTACAGGTCAACTATCCACAGTACATTCAATTACCACATGAGAGTGAAAAATTTGTAATCTAGAAAAAGAAAACAGTAAAAAAGGAAGACAATGCACATTTGTTATGTGAACATGATATTAATGAATAGAGCTCAAGACTATAATCTAAACAAAAATGACAGATAATGTACCCACACTAATCCAGACACAATAATAAAATAGTATTATACATATACTGAGGGCCACATTACAGATAAAATACATATAGGTACTGTATATACAGATTTATATTCAGCAGAATTCTGTCCTTTCAGAAACATCTCAAATAATTTATTGAATTTTTTTTGTAAAAAAAAATTGTTTCCTGTTGAAAACTATAAGATAAATCACTGTGAATAAGGATAAAATGATCTACAGATGGGTGAAGGAATCCTACTCTCCAACTGAGTCTAATGATTTGTTTTAAAATGTTGTTTCTCTCTTCTAAGCATCAAGTGATAAGACAATATCTCCTAACTCATACCAGGGATCTGAACTAATATTTTGCAGAAAGGTTTTGAGGGATGAATTTTATATAAAAGTACTCTGTCTTACTTCCCAAATGTGTGAATCAATCTAAATTTATGTCTATGACCACTGCACATATTAATACGTTATTCCATTCCAAATATATCAATTTTCTGTCCCTCCCCCCATTCCCCCTATTGTTCAAATTTTATATGTATGTCTTATCAATGTTATAATGTAACATGCAAGTTACTATTTGGGCTATGTGAAGCTTCAATTCAAAGATACAGTTTTAAGAAGACTTCCTGCTAAATTAATATTCAAATTGCATTCTGGAATCAATGTTTATACATCAAATCAGATGTTTTTGGAACAATTCAATGATTCAGTAATTTTTTGATCATATGCAAACTTTGTTCAATTGAATTATCCAATAAATTTGATTCAATACTCATTGAATAATGTCTGCATTGAAGCTTATTCCAAAGAAACAGCTAGCACCAGTATTAAAGGATGCAAATACTGTAACATCAAATATAAGTACCAACTCATGGCAAGAAACAAACCAACTAATATATCATGTCGCTGCAGCTATAACTGAATACTCATGAACAACAACATGACCAAGTAGAAACAAAGTTGCACTGTAATATTTGCAAGAAATACAATTTGCCTGCAGGCAAGAATTGATGGGACCACAAGGTATACAAAGTAATAGAAAATGAAGAGCTAAAGTGTGCTGGGATTTTAGAATTCAAAGAACAAGTATCTGCCACATAACATCCTAGACTTGACAGTTGTTAACAAGGAAAATAAATCTGGATTGTGTTACCTGGAGACAGAACAGAAGAGAAATTATTGGAGCAAATCACAAAGTACAAAGATCAGCAAATAAAGGTAAAATGACTGGAGCAAAAGGAACCAAAGATAGTGCCAATATTAATATATGCCTTAGATGCAGTCCAAAACTTCTGGAGCACTACTTGATGATGATATTCTTCAGCACTAACAAAATCATTAACAGTCAATTGGAAAAGCCATCTTTACTTAGATCACCTTACATGCTGCGACAATACTTTTAACACCATCAAATAACATCTGTCTATCCCAAGTCCTTTGGAAGGATTAAACAGGTGCATAAAATGCCAAATCCATTCTAAACATCTTGCTGACTGTGTGACAAACCATAATAAAAATAATAATAAATTTAATTTCACAGAAAAGAATGAAGGGCAACAATTTAGTCTTTTTGTTGTTGCCTTTGTTACAGAAAAGGAAATCTACTGAAAAAGAATTTACATGTTCTTCAAACAGAAATGCAATTTTTATAGCCCTATAAAAAGCATATATTTGGTTTATTTTCCTTTTAAAATACTAATCTGAGTACGATTATGAAACTATGTATAGCTAAGATTTATAAAGGATTTAATTATTTTAAGTTATATTTCTACATAATTAATGGGTAATATAGAATAGAGGACGAGTGAGGGTCCCATTTTTCCTTCATCCTGCATATTAATGTCTGGTGGGTAGGAATGCATAGAAAAGTGATTAATTTGTACACAATTGAGAATGTCTATTCCTTAATATTGAGAACACATTCCCATTGTATTTTTATAGCAGAGATAAAATGTTTTGCTAGTACAGTAATGTTCTAAAGATGTAAAACTATCTTCCTTTTTATTCAAGGTAGAAAAATTCATACAATTGTCTATCAAGGCTTTCAAGGCTTTAAAGGGATAACTGCATCACCTGATTATAAGTCACCTGCATTGATTTAAAATGAAATACAACATATAATGAATCTTTTCTTTTTTATAAAAAAATATTTTTCAACTAATAAAATACAACATACAATAAAAAACCAAAACAAGACAATAACAAAAAACAATATGACACATGACAATGACAAAATTTAAAATATAAATGCACATGCACCTTCCCAAAAATGAAAAACAAAATATACAAAAAGCCTCTCTCTCATCACTTCCAACCCAACTCCGGCTGAATAACTATCCACAAATCACTAAAAAAAGGAAAGAAAACTATGTCTCCCTCACTCAATATAATCAAATTAATATAATAAAAACTATATACAGTGGTGCCTCACATGACAAGTAACTCATAGGATGAGAAACTCGCAGGACAAGCAAAAAAATTAATCAAAAAATGTTCCGCTAGACGAGCCGCGACTCACGAGACGAGGAAACTTCATGCCAAACCTT
>JANHZU010008061.1:63797-78968 GCA_032468055.1 Acrochordus granulatus
TTGTTTCCTATGGGAAACTGCGTTTCTCTTTACGAGCATTTCACGCTAAGAGCATTCTTCCGGAACGGATTAATCTCGTCTTGTGAGGCACCACTGTACTATAATAAACATTTCCTTCTAACATTTTCCTTCTTTCTCCCACAGTGTTTCAAATGAAGAAAAAGATGGACTTGTTATAATAACACAGTGCAAAATGCCAAAATACTCATTAAAATTAAAATTTAACTTCAAAACCGTACTTCAAAAATTTAAAACTTAAGTATCAGTTGCGTGTTCTGGCCCTCCGTTCTCATGCCCAATACCTGGACAGCATGCCCTTGGAGGACCTGCAGTCTGGCTGTTGCTGGTGAATGCCAGAGCAGTCAATAATAAAGCTCCTTTGATTTGTGACATCATTGAGGAGGAACAGGGTGATCTCATGTGCATTACTGAGACCTGGCTGGCTCCTGATGGGAGAGAGTTGCCCTCTTGGAGATAGCACCAGCTGAGACCCCAGGGTAGAGGAGGTGGGGTGGCAATGATCATTTGAGAGTCTCTTTTTGTCTCCAGGGGCCTTGCTCCACAAATGTCTGGTTGTGAGACCCTGTTCTTGAAGCTTGGCTCTTGGGATCAGTTGGGAGTGTTGCCATTGTACCAGCCTCCCTGCTGCATAGCATCCTCCTTGCCTGAGCTGGTTGAGGCCATCTCAGGGTTGGCGGTGGACTTCCCCAGCCTGATGGTCCCAGGGGTTTTCAATTTGCCATCCCTGGGTCTGTCTTTGGGATTAGCTTGGGAATTCCTGACTTCCATGGCAGCCATGGACCTATCCCAGATTATTTTAGGTCCTACTTGAGAAAATGGCCACATTCTGGATATTATTTTCTTGTCAGAGCAATGGCAACATGATCTTCAGGTGGAACTTTCAAAGTTCCCCTTGTCATGGTCAGATCACACCCTGATGTCATTGAGACTCTCTTATGCCACCCCCCCTCTACAGGGAGATTGGACCTATTTGTTCGTCCACTCTTGGTGACCGATGGTTTCAGAGGGAGCTGGGGGATGTTCTGGAGAACATTACTGCATGGTCCTGCTGAAGCCCTGGTTTTGTCCTGGAACCGAAGGATGGCCGAGACTTTGGATAGGATCACACCTATGTGACCTTTGTCTACTCATCACACTTTGCACTCTCCATGGTTCAAGGAAGAGTTGTGGGTTCTGAAAAGGGTAAAGAAATGCCTGAAGTGCTGCTGGCAGAAGTCTGGGGAAGAATCTGACTGAACTTAAATTAAGGCCTACCTTGTGGTGATAAGGGTGGCAAATTGTAATGATTTCTCCACCCTTATTGAATGCAGAGTGTCATCCTTTGGTCCTATTGAAGATCACGTGGTCCCTTCTTGGTGGGGGGGTACTTAGGGGATCTTCTCCAGGACCTTGCAGAGGAATTTGCTGAGCACCTAGCAGATGAAGTTGCTCAGATTCAGTCCCACTTGGAAGCCATTCATGAAGCCACTTGAGATGCCTAGATAACAGAGTCTAGCCCTGTTATCTGGGAACAATTTGATCCTGTTGTTCCTGATGAACTGGACAGGGTCCTTGATGCTGTTAGTGTGACCATTGTCAGTTCGATCCTTGTCCCTCCTGGTTGTTGAAAGCTGCCAGGATGGTGACTAACAGGTGAGTTCATGCCATTTCTGGGCCCTTTTAAGGAGGCCCTGGTCCATCCCCTGTTAAAAAACCATAATTGGACTCCACCTTCCTAGACAATTATTGTCCAGTCTCTCACTTGCTCTTCTTAGGAAAGGTGGTTGAGAAAGTGGTTGCATGGCAGCTTCAGACGTACTTGGAGGAAATGGATTTTCTGGATCCTTTTCAGTTGGGTTCAGGCCCAGTTTTGGGATGGAGACAGCATTGGTCACTCTTGTGGATGATCTCTGGCAAGATTGGGTTGGCAGTAGTGAATCCTTGACCTCTCAGCAGCATTTGATACTGTTGACTATGTATCCTTTTGGGTCGGCTGCAGGGGTTGGGGCTGGGGTGCAGTTCTGCACTGGTTTGGCTCCTTTCTCCAAGGCCGATCCCAATCAGTGTTTATAGGGAGAGAGAAGACCAGTCCATGGCTGCTACTATGTGGTGTGTCACAAGGCTCGGTACTTTCTCCTCTCCTTTTTAACATTTATATGAAACTGCTGCATGAGATCATCCATCACCATGGGATGAGGAACCATCATTATGCTGATGATACTCAGATTTACATCTCCATCCCTGGTGATTAAGTGATCCTGCCTTGGCCCTGATTCAGTTTCTGGAGACTGTACAGGTCTGGATGGGGGCAACAGGTTTGGTTGAACCTTGGCAAGACTGAATGGCTTTGGTTGTCTCGGGGACCTAGTTCTTTAACTCTGGATGGGGTGGTACTTTCCCAGACAGACCCAGTGTGCAATCTGAAGGCTCTCCTGGATCATGACTCCTGAGAAAATAGTAGGTGGCAGTTGTGGTTAGGAGGGACTTTGCACGACTGCATGTTGTGCACCAGCTGCACCTCTTCCTAGATCAGAGCTTCCTTCACTCAGTCACTCATGTCCTCACCATCTAATGCTGCTATCTTATGGACCAATAAGTCCAATAATCTTATGGACCAATACAATCTTATGGACCAATAGAATGGCCCATGTAACATCATTATTCCACAAGCTGCATTAGTTGCAAGTCTGCTTCTGGATGCAATTCAATGTTGGTTTTGACCTTTAAAGCCCTTCATAGCATTGGACCAGGATATCTGAGGAAGCATGTAACCCCAGTAGTGATACTTCCTCCTGATCCTGTCAGTCAAGGAGTTTTGGCTGATGTAATCAAAAAGAACATAATGCCCCCAGGGATGAGGTCAGTCCCCACCCTTATTGTACCCTCCAGAAGAGCCTTAAGACCAGGCTCTGCAGCTGCCATGGGGCTCTGATTCCCCATCTTGGAGATGGTGGTGGTTTAATATTCACTTCCTCCGCCATGTATATTTTTGGCTCCTCCTCTCAATCCAGATGGTTCTTTTAAAGGTTTTTAAAACTGTTATAATTATTTTTATTATTTGTTTTTACTGTAAGCCACCAAGAGTCATTCAGTGGCATATAAATCCAATAAATAAATAAATAACCTTCTTCCACCAGAGGCAGATTCACTGTATCAGTTCTATTTCAATCACTAATTATTCCATCTTTATTTTTACCTGTTTGCTCCGGGACCCCCCTCCATCTGAAAAAGATCTCTTTCTTCCATAACCCAAGCAGTACTTGCCTAATTGCAAACTTTTCCTCTGGCAACTTTATTCCTTAAATTAATTAAAATTAAAAATTAATGTTATTTCTTAGACTTTATTTCTTAAGCCAAAGGTTCCCATTTTTCCCTTTATTTGCATGAGTTTAATCTCAGACTGACTCATTTTATTTTCAACTTCTGACTTTTATTCCATTTCTTTCAATATTCCCCTCTATTTTCCTCCCTCAAAGAATAGCTCTATTTTTTTTATTTTTCTGAAACATCAACTGCAAATATCTGCTCCAAACTTCCATTTTAGTCTCTATATTTTCATTAAGTTTCTGAATTTCATCCAAAATCTGGCTCAAGAGCTCTTTTTCTGTAGCCATCTCTCGTCATCTGATATACTGAGAACAAAAAAAGAAAAAGAGAAAAAGGAGATATACAACAGTGTTAGTCCAGATAGTGAAGAGTTAATTCAGCATATCCACTTCTTTTCACATGCCACTGTTCCCAGATAACAACCAATCCTCAGTAAAGAGGCAATATAAGATAAACAAACTCACAATATTCCAAATAAAGAAGGAAAAAAGTTGGACTTCTTGTTATGATGACATAGTTCAAAATGCCAAAGTATACACTAACATTTTCACTTCAAAACATCTATTTTGCATTGCAGACAATCTGGCATTCCAAACACTCAAACACATTTCACATAAGTAAGGAATTAAAGCTGTCATTCCTACTTCCTTGCCACAATAAATCTTCCAGAAGCAGATAAGCCTTTCAGTAACATCTGGAAATATTGTGATTTAGCAAAGGTAAACAGAATGTAATCCAGGCAGACTTGAGCTCTTAGCATTCCAAAAATAGACCAAAGAAAAAAACAAAAATCAGGTAGTTAAAAAAAGCTAAGATCTAGGTCAGTCTTGCTATATAAAAAGGCAAGAGTTAGTCTGTGACCTCCTCCCAGCTCTCCAATTGATAGGCACCCAGTTTCCTCTTGATAGGCAAGTGTAGAGCAATCCAAGAGCATGGGGATGATTGGCTAGGCACCAGCCTAGCTCAGTCTACCAGTTGCCTCTCAGTTCAAGCTATGTGCACGAGTTGTTCACACTGCCATGCCTGTGGGGGAACATTATAAAGAATGTTTTCTAAATGTTTACTTTAGCTGATGAACAACAGATAAATAGTGATCACATAATTTCTGAAACCTCATTGAAGTGAATTGTGAAGCAGCATATATTTCAGTTTAAAGAAATGATTGGAATTTCTCAGGCTGAAATTTGTGGCTGCCACTCAATGGAGCTGAATGTGAGCCTCACTGAATTCAATGGGAATTAGCTTGGTGGGAATAAATTACAAGAATGTGTTGACTTTATGCTAATGTCCTTTATGCTGTGCCCTATTCTAAGAATAGTGGACTAGAATAGTGGAGGTCAGATAGGAATAATCATCACATTTCCTTTGTCATATCCTTTTTACCAATCCATATAATCCTTAACATTTTTGGTTTGGATGACTACAAATGAGAGACTGTTTTTATGATATCTTCTGGCATAATCTAGAGCCAGCAGGTAGCAGCAGCTGGCCAAATTTAGCTGATCTTGAAAACAATAAAGGTTGGATCTGGTAAGTACTTGGATTGGAGATCCCTGGGAAATTCAAAAGCCTTACGCTTTGAATTTGAGAAGTAGGAAAAGTATACCAGAACCATTTCTAGACTGTTATCAAGAAAACTACTGTATATTGGATGGCTCTAGGCTACCAGGACAGAGATAACAGGACAATCAGAATATCAGAATTGGTATTTGTCTGTAAGCTAAAGAATTTTCTGAAAGTTGGAAAATAAAAATAAAATAAAGGATGAGCTAAATTAATTAATGCTGTTTAAAGACTTTAAAAGCCATGGATGCACCTTCAAATTCCTTAAGAAATTTTCTGAGGAAATTCTTTGTTGTATGATAGTTACGATGGTACTGTTAGAATATTAATATAAAATCTGATGAATTTCATTAGTTATAATGATCTGTATTAAATTTAGACATTGATCTCATGCTTAACTTGTTCAACATGCTTCTCAAATGATTTGTAAAGTATATCATTATGACATCAATAGAGTAATATGTTCAGTAAAGAAAATTATGTATTACATTTCTATACAGATCAAAATTATGTATTACATTTCTATACAGATCAAAGCTTTCTGATGGCTTGAAAAATACTTGATTTGTCTAGAAGAGGAAGGCCTCAGTGAGCCAAATGTACCTTTGTTAGCCTGCAAGCACATTAATTTAGCACAGGAAATGAAAGTTATATTTAGTTCTTTGTTGGGTTGTATTAGCTAGAATGAACAGTAACACAAGTTCAGTAGACATCATTTTTTCTTAGGTGTATTTAAGACAGGTCTTCAGTAAAAGAAACTGTATCATTCACCATTCATGGAAAGACATCAGGGAGTATGTTTTGACATCTTGGCATTTTGAACTGTACATTATCAACTTTACTTTTAAACCAGGTTCTTCTCAATAAAAGGATATTATAAAATCTTTTCATCAATAGCATGAAAATGAAATCTGTTCTTAATGGATTATGTTTTCTGTAGAAAAAGAAATTAGGATCCAAAAGAAAAGCAGCCCATATGGGATATTTAACATTCAGTAACAGTAGCAGATGGCTAAGTTAGGTATGAGCACTATTTTAAAAAATGGTTTGATAAATCTGTATTTTAGTAAGCTGCTATTGCAACAAAGTTTAAAGCTATTCTTACTACAATAATTTACTCACCCCTACTAAATTAGTCTTGTACTATTTAGTTTTCTGAAATTATGTGCATGCTTAAAATATAAGGGAAAAAAGAAAAGACATTGAGTTTTGGAGGCAATGGTTTGGAGATTTGGAATCTACGATTTTTTGCCTTTCTCTTCATGTGTTAATGGTCTAAATAGGCATTTTGCCTAATAACATTGAGGGATAATCAGAGGCTTAATTTATCTACGTGTATTCACGAATATCTATTTTTCATACATTGGAAGCCTGGTCTCTGATATAGAATGCATAAAGTGATTTATAAATAATCTACCATATAAAGAATATGTCTAATTAGGTGACACTTACTAGCTGACCTTGGCTCACTTAAGCAAGTTAAGCAAACTCAGACTCAAACTCCCACTTTCATGGGAGACCATAAGGATCCCATGGGAATCTACAGGAATAATGCGGGGGGGGGGAAGAGATTATGAACCGTATGGCACAATTTCACGACACAAATGCAAGCTCTTTTACGCTTGATCATGACACTGCATAATAGCATGAAATGATGCTGTTTGCATTGTGATTCACAATGGTTCTTTGATTGCTTTTACAAAAATTTAGCTTTGGATATTCCTGGCCCAGGTTTATAATTAGACTGGAAATTAGAACAAACAAGCAAAATGGAAAAGAACAATGGCAACTTTGTATTATGACAAAGAAAACTATATTATCATGATTATGAAATGAGTTAGTATGCAGCCTTTTCAAGAAAACTTTATAAAACAAAACATTAAAAGAAACAAAAAATATAGCATACATTCAAACAATTACACAGAAAATAGCATTGGTAAAAGCATCTATTTTCTCTCCAAAGCTGTCATAAAGCAGCCAAATGGTTATGAAAAAAATACATTCCAGTGGAATAGAGTCTAAAGAAGTAAATAATGTCCAGAGAAGTAAGAAAGTCAAGAGCACCATTAATTCTGTTCATAAATTAAACTTTCCAACAGGCTTTATCCCCCCCATTAAAAAGAATATATAGAATGTAGCTCAACTACATTCTACACACCTGCTCCACAGAAGACATTATCTAGTTGAGTAATGAAACATCTACAAGCAAACATCAAACTCAAAGAATACTAAAGATTGTACATGGGAAACCTGCGCACTAAGAAAATTTCCAGTTGTCAGGAACAGAAGGCCAGACTGCTTGGATCTGCACATACTATGATAATACATTAATACATCCTAGGTTCTTGGGAAGAATGTGATGACAGTGAAAGCTAATATTGGCTAAAGAATTGGCAGCTGTCATTTCACATTGTGTCTTTATAATAAGAAGAAGTGAAAGAAAAAAGAATGAAAGAACTTGAGAAGAATCCCAAAAATCATGGTCTTAACCATGAAAGCCAGCTGGGTGACTGTGGGCCAGTCACTCTCTCTCAGCCCAACCCACTTCACAGGGTTGCTGTTGTGGGAAAAATAGGAGGAGGAAGGTGTGTTAAATATATTCTCCGCCTTGAGTTATTTATAAAATAATAAGGCAAGATTGTTATTGTTGTTCAGTTGCTGAGTCACATTTAATTCCCTGTAACTCCATGCCAGACCTGTCTTTCACTGTCTTCTGGAGTCCACCCAAATCCAACGATGCTATCTAACCATTTCATCCTCAGCCATCCCCATCTCCTTTTGCCATCAAACTTTTCCAGCATTATAGTCTTTTCCAGTGAGTTCTCTCTTTGCATTAGGTGGCCAAAGTATTTGAGCTTCTCCTTCAGTATCTGTCCTTCTAGTGAACAATCAGGGTTGATCTCCTTTAGGATTGACTGGTTTGTTCTCCTTTCAGTCCAAGTGACTCTCGAGAGCTTTCTCCAACACCACAATTCAAAGGCATCAATTCTTCAGTTCTCAGTCTTCCTTATGGTCCAAAATCTCAGAGCCATACATTATTACTGGGAAAACCATAGCTTTATGGACCTTTGTCAGCAAGTTGATGTCTCTGCTTTTTAATATGCTGTCTAAGTTTGCCATAGATTTCTTCCCAAGGAACAAGCATCCTTTACTTTCATGATTGAAATCACCATCTGCAGTGATCTTTGAGCCCAAGATAGTAAAATCTGTTATTATTTCCATTTCTTCTCCTTTTATTTGCCAGGATGTGATGGGACTAGATCCCATAATCTTAGATTTTTTAATGTTGAGTTTCAAGCCAGCTTTTGCACTCTCCTCTTTCACCCTCATCAAGAGGCTCCTTAGTTCTTCAAATTCTGCCACTAGAATAGTATTGTCTGCATATCTGAGGTTGTTGATATTTCTCCCAGCAATCATGATTCCAGCTTGTGATTCATTGAGCCCAGCATTTCACTTGATGTACTCCGCATATACATTAAATAAGCAGGATGACAATATATAGCCTTGTCCTACTCCTTTCCCAATTTTGAACCAATCCATTGTTCCAAGTCTTGTTCTAACTGTTGCTTCTTGATCTGAAAACAGATGTCTCAAGAAACAGGTAAGGTGGTCTCGTACTCCCATCACTTTAAGAATTTACCACAGTTTGTTGTGAGCTACACAATCAAAGGCTTTAGTGTAGTTAATGAAGCAGAATTAGATGTTTTCTAGAACTCTCTTGCTTTCTTCATGAAGCATTCAATTGGTTATATCTTTCCCTTTCTCTCTTGACTTTCTCTTTCCTTCTTTTCTCAGCTATCTGTAAAGCCTGATCAGAGAGGTAGCTTACAAATAAATAAAAATAAAATAAAAATAAATTCAAAGATCTATAAATATAAATAGAATGACAATGACTATGGCAAAGAAAGCAAAGGTAGTACTAATAGCAATAAAAAGTAAAGGAGACCCTACCAGTCGTGACCGACTCTAGGGTGTGGTGCTCATCCCCGTTTCTAAGCTGAAGAGCCAGTGTTCATCCTGGAACAGCTCCGTGATCATGTGGCTGGCATGACTGGATGCCTAAGGTGCATGAACACTGTTACCTTCCTGCCAGAAGGGACGGTACCTATCTATCTACTCGTGCTCGCGCGCTTTCGAACCGCTAGGTAGGCGGGAGCTGGGGCAGAACAGCAGGCACTTGCCTTGCTAAGCAGCAACGCTGGGTTGTGATCACAGGCTGCCGATCTTCCAGCCAGCAAGCCGAGCTCTTAACCACTTGCGCCACTGCGCCCCAATCACTGGGGATACAATTAGTCAAATTAATGTATCAAAATAGTAAAGTAGTTGTGTTTTACAAGAAAAAGGAAATGAATATTTTCAGGTTGAAAAGAAATGGAAAAAGCTAGACCCAGTAGATAAGGCTGTGTATTTTTACAAAGTATTTACTAAAGACCAAGAAATGAATGGAATAATTTTAAGATGTAGGGAAAAATCTGGTCAAGATGTAGTAAATAGTGTGCAATCTATTGTTAAAATAATTTTTTTATCAAGAGAAGTAAAAATGTCCATATATGAAAGTGCTTCTGCCCACTTTGTAAATTGAAGTGAAAGTTAAGTATGTAAAGCAAAACATAAAAATGAGTGGAATACAGTAAAAAGGAACAGTACTTAAAGATATTGCATGAGGTAAAACAATAAAAGAAAGAAAATGAAATAAAATATCAATAAGTTATGAATTGGTGATGAATGCATGTGGACTGACAGCACAAGTAACTGACCAGTATGAAATAAATATGTTGAGGTGGTTTCCTCATATAAACAGAATGAATGAAGATCCAATTGCAAATAAGTGCATGAAATGGATCAAGAAGGGAAAGACAAAAATGTTATAGTTTAACAGAGTTGATGAAAACGGAAAGAGTAAATGATGTTGACATAAAATAGATGTATCTGTATTTCTTATCTGTATCTTATGCCTGTAATTTCTTTGGCTTGTTCTGATACTGCCTTTTCTTTAATAAGGAATAAGATGAAGGGTAATTGTGCAGGTATGTACAGTATGTCCATATAGATAAAATGATTCATATATGAATTCCCATGAATTCTCGCCCAAAAGTAAAAAGATAAAATACACTATTACTATTTTTCTTAATATATCACTATGAACATTTCACACTTAATACATTATTTTATTGCATGAAGTAAAAAACCCTGATTGCATTATTGTTAATAGGAAGCCTATTCAAATAGCAATAAAACTGAACCAGTAAAACATATGAGAGCTTAACAATATGCTATCACTTATAACAGCCACTTTTAGTAATTGTAAATCTCCCTCAAATCAACTTATTCCTCCTGAACATATATAAGAAAGGGAAGAGAGTGCAGCCTGCCAAATAGCTTGCTAACATGTTTTTGTCAGCATCAGGTTAAGAAAGGCTGATCTAGTGAAAAAAAATCAAGAAGCAAGATTTCAGTCTCAGAGACCTGTCACATGTCTTCTTATACTGGCATAACTACAAGTCTAAATTGATTACATTATTGTTTTTTAAGCAACTCTTTTACTTTGGGAAATTTACCAGGAGCCAGTGAAAATCACAGAACAACTCTATACTAAGAAGCTTCTAATGCATGTTCAGAGATGTGTGAAATATATCCAAAAAGTCCCATGAGCTAGGTTAGCTTGAAAGTATATGGGTGATAGGAAAAAGAAGCCACAAATAAAGTCTTAAAACATAATTAAGTCTGAATGATAGTAAGAGAAATGGGAATGAATTATGTAAAGCAAATAAAAAGAGTTTGCAAATAAACCAAGCAAGTGGCTAGCAAATAAATTAATAAAAGCAAAGCAACTGATTTTGTAATTAGAATTGGGGATACTGTCAGGCATGAAAGACCAGATCCAGGCAATGAGATTCAAGCTAACAGATTTATTGATCTTGCATATTTACAAGAATCTGCCCAACTAATGGTTGAACACCTATGGTCAGGAGATAACATCCAAGAGCCATCAGGAGGGCTGGGTCTATATACTTGTACTTATATAGTGACTCAAAGCTGATCCCATGTTTGACAACTCCCCCTGGCATAGCCCTCTCTTCTTCTACAGTTACTGCATTAATGGACAATAATATATATACACACACACATACACACACACATATTATATGTGGACATATAAAAAAATCTTTCAACAGTATTATTCTAGTTTGTATGGAAGAAGATACATCTTTCTAGAGAAAATACATGAATATCTAAAGAAACAAAATTTATTATGTTCTTAAGCATAATAAACCCAACCCCTACTGAGTGTCATTGAACCTTATCTATGAGTCGCAGGTGTTCAACAGCAAGTTGGACAACTTCTTGTACTTATGCAGCACCAATACATCTGTTAGCAGGAACCTTACCATCTGAATTTGGTTCTTTTCACCTGACAGGAAGAAATATATATGTATCTAAATTTATGTGGCAGGAAAAAAAAAACCCATGAGTTAAACATAAGGTATTAAAAGATGCAAAAGAAAGAAGAAGATTGGGTTTACCTAATTTGAAAATATATTTTTGGTTTGGATGAAAGAGTGGATGTTTCTGACAAACAGAAGATTTTTGGAATCAGAAGAACATGACCTGAAATTTGGGTGGCATTGGTATTTGTGGTTTGACAAAATCAAGGTTAATCTGGATTTTAACAATTATGTTAGATGTGCCATATCGAGAATATGGAATATTCTCTAATTTATAATAAGTAAGTATAAGAAATATTTAAAAAATGTAAAATAATTTATGGTTTTGAGTACAGTAAGTCTAAGTTTGAATAGAACTGTGTACAAATGATGAGCATGTGATTGCTTTAATGTATAAACTTTTATTAAGAAGAACAAGTTAAAAATGTATGATAAAGTGGCTAAAATTTAATTATAATATATGGATGGAACAATGGGAAAATATGTGATTAAAAGACAGAAATTTACATTATGTTATAATTTAAAGAGGATTTTTATAAAATGATATATGGCATATGTCAGAGAAATTGTCTAGAATGTATAAAATAACATGACATTTATGTTGGAAATGTGAACAACAAGAAAGGATATTTTATCATATTGGGTGGATATGTAAAAAAGCTATAAAATTTTGGATTCAGATACATACACAGATTTAGAGGATTTTAAAGATTAATATATCTTTAAATTATAATAGATTTTCTTTTAAGATTGATGGACGAACAGTTGGAAAAGGGTTATGGAATATTGTTTTTGTATATGATAATTGTAGCAAGATTATTGTACGTGAAAGATGGAACAATATGACACTACCCATGACGGACAGATCATTGGTGAATAAGATGGAGCTGGCTGAGATAGCAAAATTGATTTATTTGATCAAAGAAAAGACAGTATCTAAGTTTTACTGCTGATTAGAAACTCCGTATAGAATTTTTGCTGAAAACATGAAAAGTGAACATATGATTTATGGTTTTGATGATTAGACAGGATAGATTATAGAAAGAACAGAGTTATGTTGGAACCATAGAGTAAGAAGTACATTTATAATTGAATTTATGACTGTTCTAAAGAAGATTGCAAGCTACTTCTTTGTACATTTTCTTTCTTTCTTTTCTTGCACTTTTACCTTTTTCTTTGATTTTTTTATTTTCCTAATTTATACTAGTATGTATTTGTTTTTATCTTCCTTTTAGAAAACTCTAAATAAAAGTATATTAAAAATTGTGGTGAAATCAATCAATTGTGGCAGAAACTTTCCTAAAATTCAGAAAAAATAATAAGAATCATTAAGAAATAGTATTCTATTGCATGATGATCAAATAAAAGTAAAGTCCATGATTTCTGCAAAACAAGGAAATGTAAAAAAAGATTAACAATTGTTTAAAAAGTAATTTTAGCTAGTCCTGTAATTTCTAACAACTGAAAGTCCTTATTAATTAATGAGTTGGGACCAAGAGTATGCCATCTGGGCAGAACAGGTGTACTCTTTTGATAATAAACAAAAGAAAGCTTTAAGTAGTGAACAATTATCTGTTTCTAAAAGCAACATAAAACAACAAATGCATGGGTTGTTAAAAATGAAAATCAGAGTATATCATACTCAGATAAATGCTACAGATACAACATTTCTAAAGCACATAAAAAGTACATTGAAAATTAAATTTAATAGGGATATCCTTCTTGAGCTGATAAATTCTAATCCATGTTTCTACATGACTGAAATATTTCTCCCTTAGTATTTACCTGGTAAATAGTAAAGGTTTTAGGACAGATCATAGAGTTAGTGAACTAAAAGCAATCTGGAAATGATGTGGAAATTACCAGATGTACTATGAGCAAGGATTATCAAGAAAAAGATTAGTCAGGCTAATTTTATTTCATAATTTAGGTAATTAAGAAAATGCTCAATTATAGATAGAATATACTGTGACGATTTCAACAAAGCATTTGTCCAATTAATTAATGACATTCTAATTAACAAGTAGTTAACTAAGAGCTGGATAATATGACAATTAAGCAAATAACATTGGGCTCAAAATCATATTCAGTTAACACTTATCATTAGTTTTTTAATATACAAGGAGTACAGATAGCCCTTGAGTTATGATAGCAGGGACAGGAATTACCATCACTAATCATGTGGACAAAAAGTATGACATTATGTGACCTTATTGTTGGTGATGCAGTCTCTATTGTGTTGTTAAGTGAGGCTCATGGGTTATTAACAAGAAGCTCCTCACAACTTCTTTGAACAACCAAAGACAGTGGGGAAGCTGAAAGAAAGTTGAAAATCTGGGGCAGCTTGCAAGCAGGCCAGCAGGCAGGTAAGTGGCTTCTGTGGGGTGGGAGAGGTAGCAACATGTGTGGATGGCTGGGAAAGTACTATATGAGCATGGTGGGATTTGGCATGACTGCTGCTGGGTGGGAAAGGATTTGTGAGTAGCCGAGGAGGATGTGCATGTGCTAGACAAGCATGGTGGAAGTGCAGTGACGTTTAGAGTGAATATGTGAAGGTTCAAGGGTGGTGTAGTGTTAATGCAGCAGGGCATGGGTGGCTACTGATGGATTAGTACATGAGAATGCATGAATGGCCAGGGAGAGTGCACAATTGGTGGGGAAGCACAAAATAAGTATGATGGGGTTTGGGATGACTCCTACCAAATGGGAGATGGGGCATGAAAGTGCATGAATGACCTGGGAGGATGTGTAAGTATTAGGGGAGGAATGACATGATCACAGCAAGACTCAAAGAGGGTATATGAGGGTAGTTAGAGAGGCATGGGCAAGTGCAGAGGAGCTGGGGATGGATGCACACCCAATCAACCTGACAGCATCTTCATTGACTTGAGAACCATTCATCACCATTATAACTTTGAACAGTCTCTGAATGAGTGATTGCTAATTGAAGACTACCTGTATGACATTGAGTGCAGTGCTATAAGGTTTAGGTCTCAGCCTTATACAGCTTATTAGATTTGCAGATGACATAGAACTAAACGTTATAGCCAATACTTAGAAAACATATATGCATTTCAAAGAGTATTGGTATATTAAAGCCATGAGCTGAAAATGACAGAGTGAAGTTTAGCAGAAATATATGCAAAGAAATATATGAAATCAAATGTACAGATATAAACTAGGAAATCCCTAGCTTGTCTATAATACTTGTGGAAAAATAATGATTGCAAATTGAACATGAATAACTATGGAATATGAGATTCATCTTATAGGGGCTTCCTTGTGCAAAAATTACTTCCAGTGGGTAATTGTTGAGCTTTTAAGTACTCTTAACAAATCACGAAGAGTCAGACACGTCTGCGCGACTGAATGACAAAAACATATGACATGACCTTGAAAACAGTTCAGAAAGGTTTTGGATTGAATATACAACTCAGGATATATTGGTATGTGCTGGACACTATTTTCTTGTTACTTGGCAACAATTTCTTTTCTCTTAGCAACAGAGTAGAGCTCTTTTTTAAAAAAAAAGTTGGAAGGGAGGATTGAATACAAACCATGAAGCCCACTCATATTTCATCGCCACCAGAACATTCATCGTAGATATGCTGAGAAACAATGGAAACTGATTTTTATATTTATTTCTGGAATCAGAAGACACAAAACAAAAACCTTCTTTATAGTTTATTGGGACATTTTAGGGCCCTGTAAAGAGAACATATTAATGCAAAATATATCCAAGTAATAGTTAATAGCTGTTTTCCAAATTTAAAGTGAAAGTAAGATAGGATCTTCAATACTGCATCTATTGTTTCCCTTATAATGTATGTTTCAT
>JANHZU010008061.1:106493-129693 GCA_032468055.1 Acrochordus granulatus
GGATAAAAGGTGAAACGTCTTCTACTTGAAAAATCCAATCCAGATGCCTGCTTTTTAAACTTTTGTTGCGATTTGTAGGAAACGTTTATGTTATTCCCCTTTCTTTAATAACTCAATGACAGCAAGGTGCCCAGGTCCTGTGATGCCAAAACAAGCCCAAATCATTATCTCTCTACTACTGTGCTTGACAGTTTGTATGAGATGTTTGTGCTAATATGATGTGTTTGGTTCTTGCATTATGGCCAAACATCTCTACTTTGGTCTCATCTATCCAAAGGACAGTCTTCCAGAAGTTTTGTGATTTGTTCAGATGCAACTTTGCAAACCGAAGCCGTGCTGCCATGTACTTTTTAGAGAGAAGACGCTTTCTTCTGGCAACCCTTCCAAACAAATCATACTTGTTCAGTCTTTTTCTCATTGTACCATCATGGCCTTTAACATTTCACATGCTAACTGAGGCATGTAGATTCTGAGATGTAATTCTTGGATTTTTTGCAATTTCTCTAAGCATTGCGTGGTCTGACCTTGGGGTCAATTTGCTGGTATATCCATTCTTGGAAAGATTGGCAGCTGTCTTGAATGTTTTCTACTTGTGAATAATCTTCCTCACTGCAGAATGATGGACTTTCAATTGTTTGGAAATGGCCTTACAACCCTTCCAGATTTATGGGCAGCAACAATTGCTTCTCTTAGATCATTGCTGATGTTTTTACTCTTTGGCATTGTGTTAACACACACCTCAGTGCTGGAGACCAGCAAACTCTACACTTCAGCTTTTATAGAGGTAGTCACACTTGTTGGTAATGAGTTGATCAAGGGCACTTGATTAGCAGCACCTGGCTGCTACTTAGCCTCTTCATACCTATGGAAGCAGTAATGGTTTTTCCACACATGGCTTCTCCAGTTTGACTTTCTTTTTGTAAAATAAATGATGACATGGAAAATATGTTATATGTTGTTGTTCATATGAGGCTGTGTTTATCTATTTTTAAGAACTGCTATGGACCAGATGATTTTTATTATGTTCTGATATGTAAAACCATAGAACTTAAAAACAGTGTACTTTCTTTTCACATGACTGTATATTTCAGCCTCTTTATTAGAATACAACTAGAAAATACAGAAAATGTGTATGCATTGTTCAAACAGGAAAAACAGAAAAAAATTAGCTTCCAGAGGTTAAAGTGACAAGAATTTATTATTGACTATTTAATACTGACATATGTCTGAAGAAGCCATTTTGTTCTGAAAATTGTGTTTGTTGAAATTCTGTGTACATATTTCCTGTATTTTCTCTTTGAATCTTAATACAGAGACCAAAAAATAATTATGGATTTTCATGAAAACTTTGCTAAAACAAAGCAGGTGCCCTAAGACTTTTGCACAATACTGTAGATAATAAATGTTAGTTTAATCATATTTTTAAATGTGTTCCCTTTCTTCTGTTGTAGCTTTTCAGGTATATTTGATACTAAAGATTAGTATCAGGCCAATAGATACGGATGGAATGAAATTCAATCCACTACTTCCAGGCATCAATAATTTTGTACATACAAATATTATAGCAAATTTTAGTACAATCAGTAAAATTGTATTTCCAAAGCCAGAGTGGAATTATTTCTTCAGATAAAAGTCTTCCATTAGCCCTGCCAACTCTAATACATTACTGCTGATTTGGTGACCAATCTCATTTTTTAACATTGCATAAGACTGAGATTCAACTCATAGTACACTAAGCTTATATTTACTTCTGTGAAATTATTTTTTTCTTAAATTATTCTTTATGCTATTTCCCCTGCAACTAGATTAGAATGTTCTAGTACCCATTATACTTCTAATGTTATGGCAAGGATCTCCACAGCTCTTTCAGCCATAATGTCTTATATGTGTTAAAGGAATATTAACTCCATTTGAGATTGTCTTAGCAAGAAGTCCTAAAGGTAAGTGTTGAAGGAGATGGATATGTTCACTTGAGTGGAAAAAGAATGAAGGCAAATTATTTTCTTTAATTTGAAAGTGAATAATATGGGGTTTTGTTAATTTTCTGCCAATGGGAATGGTACCTCTGAGCAAGCTCAAAGCACACTCAGCTATTTGTCACAGCAAGCAATCATTGACAATTATTCTGGAACTGTAAATAGATAAATATGCTCATGAATTGATTATATGTCATCAAGTTACTGTCAACATTTAGCAACCACATAGATACTCCTTCTCCAGGATGATCTGTGCCCAACTTGGCCTTTCAAGGTCTTCCAATGGTGATCAAGAATACAGCATCATAAGTAACAGCCTTAATATAGAAAAAATATGTAACTTTATTAGTATTATACAGTTAGTGTTATTCAATGTTTAAACATTCATTACAAAATTGTTGGAAGTGATGAGAGATTGGTTAAGATTTTCTGCTTAGGAATAGTTTGAAAAAAGGGGATTGAGGGTAAACATTTTTAAAAAGTAAAGCAGCACTGAAATCTGAGGATTAGCATCTTTCATTTCTTCTATTTAGTCTTTCCTGAATACTTTGCGAGAAATCTCATTTTTCAAGAGAGAAGTTAGTTCATTCTTTTTTCCTTTGTATGTCCTCTTACAAACATGCTGCTGCTGTTTCAGTGTGTTCCATGTTAATCTGCTTTTTTTCCTTTTAATTAAGTAACTTTTATAATGATAGCTTTCTCTGTGGATGTTCACGTAGAAAGAGAAACAAGTGTAATCATTGAGTAAGTTGGCCCCTGAATTCCAAGTCACAGGTTTGCCAGTACTACCCTGTCATTAGCCCATTCTTTCTTCCAAAGCAGACGTAGTGGTGCAATATTTGATCAAGAAATAGTGCTGGTCTCCCTGCTGAAAAGCTCTGACATTCCTTTCTCCCTGGATCTCAACAGACCAAGTAGTGCCTTTAATTGTGGTCAAGTAAACATTTGTCTGATGGCTTGAGAATTTTGTAGCTGAAATGAAACAGAAGCTGTCACCACAGGTGGGTTAACAGCTGTTGCCAAGTGTCTCTCCATCTTTCAGTCTTACAGAAGTGCCACAGAGGAAAGAGGATAATTTTCCAAGTCACAGATGCTGGTGAAACAATGGGAAAAATGAAATGTTTTACATGAAAATAAATTACTAATAGTATGTGTTCCTTAAAAGCATTAATGAAGCAGTGTTCTTCCTCTAAAACACTTATCTTTCCACCTACCCCCACTAATAAGCACCTATTGCTGCCTTTTCCTATTAAGGAAATGCTTATTAATTATAAATACAACAATTTGTAAATCATTAGAAAAAAGGCAGATTTCTATTTCTATATTTCATAGAATCTCTCAGATTGTAAAACAAAAACATAGGAAAACAATTACTAAATGGAGTAAATCTGTCAATTATAGTTTTACAGACTTTTTTCTTTATTCTTCTCCAATGAAATTCATATTTATAGACATTTAAATTTATTTCTGATATAGAATATATATTGGTACATTGCTCTATTATGTTATTGGCTGTTTGCAAGCTTTTGAAATTGCCCTATAAAAGAACAAATACTTAGTATTTCCTGGACAGCAATCTGTGCATCTAGAGACAACAACTTTCATATCAGTTAGAATATCATTTCATTTATTTAAAATTTTGAATAAAATTTCATGTATCCACAACTGAGCTGTTTTTCCTATTTAACTATTATATTCAAATTGTAACCCTTCCATAAACTAATTAGAATGTAAAGAAAGTAGGACAAGGTGAAGTTCAAATTCTTCTGAACTAAAGATGCTATACGTATGTGTTTAGACTGAATAGATGATAACCAGCTGATTTAACATTTAATCATATAGTTTAGCTATTGCATTTATTTATTCCTGTAAAGATTGGACATATCCAATTTAAAAAGCTATTCTGTGTGTTTTCTTATCACACCTATCATTTGCTTAAATCCATGTACCAGGGAGTTCAGGCAATTACTTTTAATGATAAACTGCTTCTGCTTTATTACAGCTAATCTCATTTTCAGCCTCTATTTTTACCTGACACATCCCTCTTGTCTAATCATTTTAATATCTGACCATCAATTCTGATCATTTATTAATGATTTATTAATCATGATTATTTGACATAATGATATCTGACCCCACGTATTCTAGAAAGTATTGCAATTTTTGTAGGTATTATGTTCAGAGAAAAAAATGTTTAAAAATACGTTTACTAAAATGGAAAATTAAAAATCATTCATGCAATGCTTTCAGTGTTCATAATATTCATTTCTTCTCACCAATTGCCACCTTTTTGTCATCTTTCAATCAATCAGCCAATCTCATTTTTCTCTGTAGTGCTTAAATAGAACCATTCTTTTTTTAAAACATGGACGCAAAATTTATCTGAACCAAGGGATCTATATGTATTTGGTACAAAAGACAAGACAATTTGGCCACAACAGAAAGCAAGCATATCCTGAGCCACATATGCTTGTTTCTAGATCCTCTTGACCCCAATCAAACATACAGTTTCCTCTGAAATCAATATAACGTGCAGCCCCTTGTACAACTTGGGTTCATCACTTAGATAGTTGAGCATAAAACTGAAGGGACTGGAAGGAACATAAAGTCTTGTTGTAATGTATGAAGCCCTTGGACCTGTGCCTCAAAAGTTCCCCTTGTCAGTGTGCTGATTGATTCCTTATGTCCTTTTAAGCCAGGGTTCACTTGATTTTCTCTGTGATGATCTGTTTCTAACTGGTGCTTCATGTCCTCCAACTGTGCACATATTGCCACTGTAATGGAGTCACACATCTCTTAACTTCAGCATATAAAATAATCGGAGAAAAGCCCCCCCCTTCCTCTTTTTTTCCCACTAGTTGTAAAATTGGTGTTTAGGTAGACTCTTGATTTGCTTTAAATGCTCCCAATTCTTGGGCAGGAGAAAAGACATTAAAGTGGAATAATCTAAGATTAAGCCTCATATTTTGTTTGAAGTTTGAGAGAAAGGATTGAAGTTGATAGAAGCTGCAAACCTTTAGAATTACTTATTATTGACTGGTTATCTGGTTGCTTTATTTTTTCTGAATTTGTTGTACAAAAAGTCATTTTACAGTAATTACATGATCATGCTACATTGCATGAGAGAGAAAAAAAGAAAAAGTCCAATTCTTTGCTGATATAATAGTCTTACTTATAAGATCATATGAAATTATAACCAAATGAAGAAGATGGTATTTGTCATACCCATGGTTTTTAGTTAAGACTAAATAAAAAGTAATGAGGATAATGAGCCACAGAGAAGGAAAGTGACTTAGCTTGCCCTACCACATTCTCCGCAGGATGTGAGTACTCCTGATAAAAGAGGCAAAACACACACACATAGAGAGAAACCCATCAGTAAACTTGCCCCTTTTCAAGAGTAACAGCTTTGGGAATCCTGGATTAAACATTTAACTCAGCTTTAGTTAATACAATTTTTAAAACAAATGTTTGTAAAATAAAGGCACCTGGTCCAGACAAACGCAGATTATCTTTGCAGCTCAGTGGCTTAAAGGGATATAAAATATTTTTTATATCCTTAAAAGGATATAAAATATTTCTCTGATGATGGTGTGGTAGGATGACCTACTTTACTTAACATCTCAGCTTTGTATGTGTCTGAACTAAACCTACTGTGAGACAAAAAAATCTTGTTATGGTAACACAGCTACAAGGTGATTGTAGCAGTAACTTGGTAGCTTAGCAAAGATGTTGTCATCTTGTGGGACCAATGAAACAAGACTTCTCTGTCTCATCTCCTGCCTCCTAGAACAACATCTCCCAGAGATCCATACTTAGCCATTTTGTTTCACTTTAGTTACAAACTTTTGAGCCAGTGTTTGTAGCCCTATAAGTAAAATATTTTGATTTAAAAGACATTTTAAAATCATGGTCCTTTTATTTTAAAAGACAATAATTCTAGTCTAAGATAGCTGAACTTTGAAACCTCTGACTAAATGCTTACACTTGGTTTCAGTGGTCTAAATAGAAATAATTTTACCTAGATGGAATAGAGAAAAATATTGTTTTTGGTCATGAAAATGCTCACGCATTAGCTTGAAAGTAGCACTGGAATCTGACCCATTCCAGGATGAAAAATATTCTATTTTCATACACTAGCAGATCTATATTGGCTCTTCTTATATGATACAAATCTTAGGAGGGTAGGAGAGAGAGCTGTGGGTAACTAGTGGAAGGACTAGTCTCCAGGATCCTGCAACTTCCATGATGTTTTCTCTTGTTCAGAAGGGAATCCGCTGAACCTCTTTCCTTGTTTAAACAAGAGTCCAGTATATTGAATCCAACATATTGTTCATCTATTTGGAATTAGTATCCCAACATGTCATTTACACATGCCATGTTGGAATATTAATAAAAAACAACTGGAGGGAAAAAATAGCCATCATAAATAACATTAAATTGACAAAATGATAAGAAACTCTCTGGAATGAGAGAGATTCATTTTTGTATCTTTACCAGGTAATAAATCATGGTCCTTTTATTTTCACTCAGTCAGCTTGAAAACAAATGGCTTGTAGCAAATGCTTGTTTTCTGGGTATGATATTTACTACTTGTTATTTCAAAAAATCAGTGGAATGGAAAGGACCAATCCTTTGATAACATTCTCTCTAGGCAATTGCCAGGATAAGTCTCAGCAGCCTCCTGTCACCACAAAAATGCTTGGCCGAGATCAAATGAAAGTTGGTGTTAAAGGAAGCTTGTTTACCAGACTTTATTAAGCCACAGGAACAGGCAGACTAATATGTCTATATTATAAAAGACAGACAATGCCTTTCAGAATCCAAACAAAGACATTCCTATTAAGAATCCAGACTTAGCTGTTTGCTGGGGAACAGAAGGTGTTAGTTAAGAATTTCAGTGCCTGCAAGTAACCTATAGTGCTCTTCAAATTTATATTCCCCCATTACATCAGACTAAGTACATAGCATCCTTATTTCTGTCCATCCTTTTAGAGTTACCACAAATAGTCAATGCTCTGATCCAAAGCTGATAGAAACATAGGCATGATACAACTTACAAAAGAGTAGGGCTTTTTGCCCAACATTTAGCAAATCAGCATTTACTAAAAATAATTCTTGCCAACTGGGAAGGCTTGAAAATTAAATAAATGAGCCCAAGCTGGTGTCCTGGCTATGATTCCAATTTAAAAGGTGTTTTTTTTAAAGCAGCTTTATTCCCTGAAGGCCACACTACACACATACGGAGAGAATTCAGTCTTTCATCATGTTTTTATATTTAATATATCCATGAGTTAAAATGATACAATAGGCCAAAGACCAGCTATTTCAACTATAATTTTGATAGCAGGTTCAGTGAGATTGATGAAGCTTGCTAGAAACGAAAGGGCTCCTGGCTTACAGTGGATTCAAACATACTGCTATTCCAATGTGAATGCAACCAAAGTTTCTTTCCTATGCATGGACCTGAGCTATTGACCAAAAAAATAGAAGTATTACAACTTTCATTTTCCAGTTAGTATGATTTTTCTAAACCAGGTATTGATAGTCTGCAATTCATATATTCCCCAAACTATTCTAATGCTGAGGCTGATGATAAAAGTTGAAGATAAAAGTTTAAGGGGTCCAAATTATGCATTTAATTTTCATAACATCAGATATCTGCAAAACAATATATTTAAGCCAAAGCAATATCTCAAAGCTGCATAGTTCTGATCTCTAAGTGCTGTTTTCTGAATTAATTTAAATATCTACCAAGACCAGAAGTAGAACTTTTGAAGTGTAATTAACCAAGGCTTGTAATACTGATCACAGTCCAGTGTAATAAGATTAAAATCAAAATTTTCATTGATCAGTGTTACATATTTAGAACATATGATAATGATATTGATAATGATAACTGATTTTATTCCAATGATAAATAGTATCAAATAGTAATTCCCTAAAGCTTAGAATTGGAGCATGTTCAGTTCCAATTTTCCTATACAAAACAATTGTGTTTTGGATATTACAAATTAATGGAATAGTTCATGCCCTAAGGAATTTTGACTGGTGGGATCTAGGAAGAGAGCCTTCTCTGACATGGCCCCAGCCCTATGGAATACTCTTCCCTGAAGGTGAGGTAGTCCCCTACATTCTTGGCCTTTTGAAAGCAGGTAAAGAACTGGCTTTGCAGCCTCACATGGAAAGCCCAGCAGAAGATGCAGCCATGAGGCTGGCTTGTCCCCCGAGAGCCCCTTTCCTTCATCTTTTTAATCAGTTTTTGATAATTTTCATCCTTGTCTCTATTAAATCTAAAATTTTAAATTTTGAATGTTAACTTTTATATTTTTCTTAGATTCTTTTTACTGTAAACCATCCAGATTTCCTCTTTGAGGGAGATGGGTGATTCTAAACTTTGAAAAATAAATAAAATGCAATGACCATGACACAAACATGTTTTTCAAACAATACAGCAAGGGTAAACAACAGAGGAAACTGCAGCAAAATGACAACATTACTTACCCCAAATGGATACTTGTGCTGGACTACTTGTGTTGGACTATTTTTCAAGGACCAATGGATCATTATTTGATCTTCATAACATTTAATTGTAGACCTATTTTTTTCTCTATGCTGATGTAATGAAGGAATCCTCACTACATTATAGAGCAATCCATTCCATTGGCTTTCAGAAATTTTGTCTTGATGATTAGCTTGAACTGCCTTCCTCATTCAAACTTACTCAGATCCTTTAACTTTCCTTCTATAACTAGGCTTCCAAACACTTCACTATTTTGGTATCCCTCCTCTGAATTTGCTCCAATATTGGTCATTTGCTCCATCATTGGCCTTTCTGATGTTTGATGTCTGGAATTGGACATCAAATGTCCAATTCAACAGATTCCAAATGGAATCTTTTGGAATCAATACATCAGATTCCAAATGGAATCTTATTAAGGAAAAAGTAGAGTAGCTTTGTGATCTGGAGTGTTTCTGATATCCTATCAGTGTCATTAGCCATGACTTCTTTTCCAACCCATGCAATCATGTCATATATTTATTTTGCAGTTATCACTTATTCCCTCCACATGACCAAGAAAAAAACTTTATTTGTACTACACATTCCTTTTTTTTAATTCAGTCCATATTTATTCATCACCCATTTGTTTTTTACCCAATTATTTCTTGTATTATATTACTCTTGAGGACTCCATTTCCACTTCTTTCAACAACTTAGAAATTCCATCTATTTTATAATCCTTAGCAAATATTCTCACAAAATTCAGAAATTCATCTACTTGCTGTAATTTTTTGCCACTAGTAAATACTGTAAAATCAGGAAAAAATTAGGAGGAAAGAATTGCAGAAAATCCTAATCATCCAACACATGCCTTAATCAGCACACAGTACACTCATTCACCCTGCTCACCAATGCATCTCTAGTTAATACAAACATTCCTTATAAATTTATCATAAACACATTAACATTTTTGACATCCTTGCTCAGTGTTGAACCATTTTCTAAGCTTTATATTTATTTTCATTCATGCTTTACTTCCATTATATACCATTGCATTCAGGAACCAATCTTTCTATTGACACAAAACATTCCATAATTCATGGCTAATCATTTATTTTTACTTTCTATACATCAAGCAAGCACAATAAAATTTCTTTCCTTCATTCATGCAATTTTTAAAGACCTACCATTGTCAATTTTTCTCCCTTTCTGCCAAGCATTTTCTCAGGCACACTTAACAAATTAATTCCCAGGAAAAAAGAAAGAAAAAGATAAAAATGGGCAAAGGACCAAAAAATGTTAACACATTATTTTAAAAGAAGCTCAGTTTTTAGAGCCATCATTAAATCTTGACAACATGGAATGATATTGATCAGTCCATGATTTCCATTGATAAAAGGTCAGTTCATAAGCAGAAAATGAACACATATCAGTTGAAACCTGAAGGTGGGTTCAAGCTGTTCTACCATGGCATGGATAGAAAGAGAAATGGCACAGGAATACTAGTCTTGTCTTTCCATCTTACAAAAATAAAGACTTTGCTATGGCCCATTCTCAATATACCCATTATTATTCATGTAATGATAAATTATGTTTTGGTCCATAATTCAATATCACACCTTTCTTTAAATTATCGTATTCTTCCCAAAACCATAATAACAAACTATGGATAATATACCAAAACACGTTATTATGGAGCAAACCCATGTCATATATATAAGCATTTCCTTCTTTGTTTTATGCTTCCATTATAATGATATTCACAGCTAGTCCATTTTAAACATTCAGCCTTCGTAAGCAGCAGCTAGCTTTTATAGTAATTTTCCCCTCCAGCCCTTAACAGCCTGTTAGACTTCTGGAAAGGTGTAAAAACTGTTTGTTTTCCCTGTGCTAGCCCAGGACAATAGATGATCAGAAGCAGAGTGTTTGTTTTGATTGATTACAGTAATATATTATTTACTATGTTGGTTATGGATTACATCTTTAAAGTTTTGTATATTTTTAAAATTTATAATTAGCATTTTTGGTTTAGTTTCTTATTTGATTTCTGCTACCCAGAATCAGTTATGCAAGTTTGTCAATTGTAGAAATCTTTCAAGTAAATTGATTGTTTGGGTTGTCCAATAGTACATGAAAATAATATTTCACTGAATTAATTGAATCTTAAAATCAAAATAATATAATTAATATTCCTTAATATTTTTAGGAGCATGGTGGCCATTGGTCAGCAACTGAGTTCGAGACCCAGGTATTTCATGATAGGATAAGCTCCTGTAACTTGGTCCAGCTCCTGCCAACCTAGTAGTTCAAAAGCATGTTGAAATTCAAGTAGATAAAAAAAGCATGTTGAAATGCAAGTAGATAAATAGATACCACTTTGGTGGGAAGGTAACAGCGCCCATGACTCTTGGCACATAGTCATGTCATCCACATAACCACCAAAGCATCTTTCGACAAATGCTGTCTCTTTGGCTAGGAAACAGAGTTGAGCACCACCACCCAGAGTTGACGATGACTGACAGGTGAAACCTTACCTTACTGTAACATTTTAACAGTTGTTTTATTGATTTGATATATTCTAAGCTCTGTCCAAAGTTATTGCAAATACTTAATATCCTCCTTAACAACATTATTTATTGTTCAATGAAATACTGAAGATATGTATAATATACAAGAAAGGGGAAAATTTGCTATTATTCTCACAAGTCATATTAAATTGAAATAGATATAAAGGTAAGAAAGACAGAAATACAACAGTTTAGCACCTTAATAATAAATATTACAATCATGTTTGAAGTTAACAAAAACAGACAGATCAATAAGAATTAGCCAAGATAATTATGATTAATTCAGGGGTAATAGATTCTAATAATATATCTCAACCAAACTGTAAAATCAAAAGATGTTTAATTGAATATATTGGCATTCCATAGTTTTATGCAATCTAAATTGACTTGCAATCAACCAAATTGTTAAAAATTTGTATAGGTAATTTGCTGATTTAATAAATTAATACAGTTACTAGACCTTGAATTTTTTTTTTAATTTTCATTTTTCAGTCTGGGATTATCTCAAAATATAAATTTAAGGATCAAAATTACATGTCCATCCCAGAAATTTTTCAATATTCCTTGCAGCCTTTAAATCCTGAAATACATTAGAAATTTGATTTTAAAAATGTCCTACCATTATATCTATAGAAGAATGCTAAAATAATTGACAAAGTATTAAAAGACAGTAAATGACAACTCAGTGCTAGGAAAGGAGGGAGGAAGAAAAAGAAATTACAACCCCGCCTTGATCTTGTTTGGTATAAGAGGGATAGAAATAAACTCTGATAGACTTTCAAGATTCTGTTATATTCCACAACAATAGCATGATATATATTTATCACATAAAAATAATTTGTGTTCATCTCTACCTCATACATTTTATGTCCAGAATTTATTTCAGTTATTTGACAAGGTAGTTCTGTGCCTAAGATAGAACGAGAACTCACAGTCTCCCAGTTTCTAGCCTGGTGCCTTAACCAGTACATCAAATAGGCTCTTGCCATAGATTTAATACCATCTCCATTGTTTGAAAAAGTAAAAGTGCAGCTAGATAAACAGCTTTGTTGTTTGTAATCAAAAGGGTTATATTGTTTAAAAATGATACCTTTAAGTTAACTTTGTTTCATATTAAGACAAGAATAAAAATTAAAAATTACTCATTTATTATGTCAAAGTCATTTGTTTTGTCCATATTTTTATGGGTACAAATATAATACCGCTGTTGCTTTCCCAATTGGGAGGACATAATTTACCAAGTATGTTTCCTTTATGTAATTCAGTATATATTGTGTATCATGTATATGCAGAAAATGAAGTAGTTAGCTACAGATTATAAAGTTTTATAGTTTATGAAAGTTGTCTTTCATGATGACTCAAAAATTACTTTACCAAATGTTCTTTAGATTATTTTTCATATTTTTATATAATTTGATAACCCATAATTTTTAATAATGATTTATTGAAATACCTTCTTAAAATACTAGGATAATTTTTTTCTTATTACAACTGATAGTATTACTACATGATTGGATATTGAAACAGGTTGTGTAAGGTCTAAAGTACATTAATTTATAAGATCAGCTAGAGATCAAGTTACTAAAAAACAATAAAACTGAGAACCAGTCAGATATGGAGGTGAAGAAAAACCACTCACACTGAGAAGAATTTAAATATCACCATATAGCTACCAAATTAAATTTTTAGCCATTGTAAAAATGTTTAATGTACACAAAATAAATTTAACTGACATAGCATTAGAATGTAGGAAAGAATCCAAAATTTGATTAAAATATCATTTTTATTAATTATTTGATTCACAACTAAACTAAAAATATATTCAAGACACTTGAGGAACTACATTTAATGGAATCAGATTTTAGAACAGCCAAAATATTGTTTTCTTTACTGTATGAGACTTGAAGGGTTTTTTTATAAGGGACAAAAGAATGAAAATCTACTATGATATCATTTTTCCACTAGGTCCTATTGAATTTATTAGGACAGTGTCAATTACAATCTAATTCTGCTATGATTTAACTGCTATTCCTCATATTCAAATTGTATTATTTAGAGTACAACCACTCTTCTTACATAATTATCTCCTTATAACCTTCTCTTCTTCAATAATTCTTACAAAATTACCTTTATACTACCAAAAGGAGTAATTATGGTCTGGTTGTGCCTTTTCTTAATGTTTAATGCTACAGCTACTGTTTAAAATTCACATGCTGATGATCCAGTAGATATTTTCATTGTGCCTTATTCAAAATAAAAATGCATATCTTATTTGAGGCTTCAGTAATCATTCATCTGTGAATGAACTGACTGACAATTTTGTATTTTAGCTTCAAAGTAATCTAAACTATCAGAGCAAGTTCATGCATGTCTAATACATCCTCTTTTGGTTCAGTTGATAAAACAGGCTACTGGTTTAGAAACTATCAGTTATTAGATAATCTCAAATATTACAGTTACATCTTCCAAACATGTTTTCATATGAAGACCATGCATGCTGTGACCCCAAACAGATGCTTTTGGTAACAAAATGTATTACCTGTTCACTTCCTATTTCTGTTCACTGTATATTTTCAGAATAGTTTTTGAAAGCAAAGTCACTTCACAGAATTATTCAGGACAATGTTAATTCTTGTCAGAGTTGTCATCCTATTTGTCTTCTAGACATTTTTAAGTCACGTGGTCAGCTTTTCATCTTGTAACTTAAAATAACAGAATAAAAAATAAAAGGAATAAAAAAGAAAATGCTTTCAGTTTTTTTAAAGCCTGCAGCCAAGACAAAAAGACTCCAAATCACAATTCAACAAAGGCCATCAGGACAAAACATTAGTTGTACAACAATACAAAAAATGAATGAAATGCCAGTACCATATGCTTAAAATCCTTTCTTTCTGTACTTTGTAGATCATAAAATTCTTCAGTGATCATAGTGACTAATTTTAATTCCAGATAAATCAACAACCAGCATTAGATTCAGTTGTGAGGCGCTGTTCTCTTATACTACTGAAGTGAAATACACGAGTTTCAGAGTGGTTTTGAAAAACTATTCAATAGCACAGGATTATAAAGTGTTTCTTCAGGTAATACTTTTGGAATTTGCATTATTGTTCTAGAGACATTAACATAATTGATAATGGAAATTCATACCTGAAGCTCTGGTCCCTATTATGATAAAAAGATTGGATAAAATAATACAAATAATAATAACCAGGCACCCTCCCCTCTGCCTACTCCTCAGAAAGAACAAAATCCTCTTACTGGAAAAGAAGAATTGAAACAAAGACTCACTGAGCATCTAGAACAGTACAAAAACAACAGAATAAGTCTGCCTGAATTGAAGTTTGTTCCAAAGAAACAGCTTGCACAAATATAAAAATATGCCAGTACTGTAATATCAAATAAAAGCATTATCTCATAGCAAGAAACTAACCAACCAATGTACAGCACATTGCAATTATGATTAAACATTTTATCTACTTACCAACAACTTTCAGATTGCTAACTGGTGTAATAGCTAATGCAGACCAACAGCATCTAGTTGAAAACAAGCTCTTTCCACCTGAGCAGAAAGGAAATTGCCTAAATAGCAGAGGAACAAAGGATCAGCTCCTATTTGACAAGATGATTTTCAAAAATTACAAAAAAAGGAAGAACATGTACTTTGGATTGTTTACAAGAAGGCATTTGACTCGCTGTCACATGCTTGAATAATTGAATGCCTAGAAATAACAGGATTCAGTAGAAACATCAAAAACTTTGTGCAAAAAAAAATGGCAAAATGGAAGACACGGTTGCTGAATGGTGATAGACTGGGAGAGGTTAATATCAAGAGAGGAATCTTTCAGGGAGACTCACTATTGTCATTACTATTTGTCATTGCACTTTGTCAACAATACTGAAAAAGTCAGACCATGGCTATCAAACATCAAAAACATCTGCCAGGCTATTCCATCTCCTTTACATGGACAATCTGAAGCTGTATAGAAAAACACCATCTGAAATAGAATCACTGCTCAGCACTGTTCGTACATACAGTCAAACTATTGCAATGGAATTTGAACTGGACAAATGTGCTATCATTACTATCTTAGAGAAAAATGGTAAAAACTGGAGGAATTAAGATGCTTTACCATTGGTAACTAAAGTCTGTCAACATTACTTCATTGATAAAAAGCATAATTCATTGTCATTTTTATGGTCCTCCTATCCAAGGCTTTTAGTTCTACTTGGATCCAGTCCATCATTCTAGCTATGATACTGAAGACTGGAATATAAAGGAAGAGGTAATTGTTTTAAAGTGTTAGACATGTGGGGAAATTTCTTGTACATTGTGAGGAGCTTCCATTCCTCACATCAGCTTGTTTTCCTTTGGCAATTCATATACCAGCAGAGTATCTGTTGACTGGCAGAGCATTCATGTTGATAGTATGGTTCTTGTTCTTCTCATTGAATTGGCTCCTCAGGATCTGTCTTATCCTTTCCTGATACATGGATGTTGTTATCTTCTGTGCCTCCTCACTGTGGTTTCCATGTAACTGGAATAACAAGCTACCATCTAACCACACTTCTTCAGTCCAAAAGACATCCTAGTGTACTCACTGTAGATCCATGTCAGATGAATCAGTGACTCAATGCCTTGTTCATCTTTAGCATACAGCTTGATGTCATCATGTAGGCTAGTGGCTGATGATAGATAGTTCCACTCTTGAATTTTTATTTTTATCCAGTACTTGTGATTATCTGACTGAGGGAGGCTCAAGATATGCAGAACAGCATGGAAACAGTGCAACACCCACTTCTCCTAATTGCAGAAATTATTCTGTGAAAAATCCAGAAGAAACACTCAGCTATCTTTATGAGAAAATTTTCAGAGGAGGCAACTTTCTCTTAAGAAACAAATCCTATATGGTAGCATTTATTTATTTTATTTTATTATTTGTTCAATTTATATCCCGCCTTTATTATTTTTATAAACAATTCAAGAAGGCAAACATATCTAATACATTATTATTAATTTATTAACTGACAGTATTGTTGTATTTATATATTTGAAGTAAAACAACCATCATATGGATTTGCTTAAATAAGCAGACTTGAACTGACAGCATTTAGTAGCTGATAGTTAATTACGGTTGCCAACTTTGATTTAATTGCTTCCACATTTTACTTCCAAGGCTCTGAAATTCTGCACCATATTTAAAAGAATAATCAAAGGAACTCATGGGAAAATACATTTGTGAAAGCATTCTTTTGAACCCCAAATAATATCCCTAAATTAAGCTGTCATACCTGTGCCTGACACATTTTTCCCCCACCTAATGTTTAAACCGCCAGGAAATAAACTTCCAAATAATCTTGCCTTTTTATGTTAAGAAAGAAGAAAACAAGTACTTAATGACTTTTATGGAAATAACATGTTTACTCAGTGATAAGATTGGTATTATATTTTCTCCATTAATCAGCAAAGGATAAGAGGTGCTAGTCATCATCCTATAAATTAGTAAATGCATTTATTTCTGGGAAGAGATCAAATATTATTTAATGCATTAGACATTTGTTTGAAATTTGTAACCATTATTGTAGAAAAAAATTAGACACAATTTCTTTTCAAACAGATCCAAGATGCTTCCAAACTATTTTATTTTTTTATTATGAAATCAACTTTTTCCATTTCTGGATTTTATGGAGGGATTTAAATTTGAGATAAAAAATAATTGTACTATAGATATTTCTTGACATGAATTTGAGTAATGAACTGATGGATGAATACTAGCCAGCATACAGTAAAGTGCTGTTAATATTTGCCCTTCCATAGAAAAATTGCTATTCCAGAAAGAATCAAGAGATTCATTGTTTAGTTTTATTTTGTTTTCCACTCACATTTTGTCACCAGAATTTCCTTTTTGTCTACAATATTTATGCTACCCAAAGACAAAAAAAAGCCAAGAATGTTTTAATTAATAACATTAAGAGCTTCCACATGAATTACCTATACAAATCATTGCAGGTTGCTTTTTTCATGAAATGTCATATCCTCCTACAAAGAAGATACATTTAAAAGAATTTCACACATATTTTTACAGCTTCATTTATTTTCCTTCATGTTTTCTCAAAGCATTTCAGACTTTCAATCACAAGTGTCCTCAGGGAGATAAAAGGGATAACCAAAGTGGTATGAACATGCATTTAAAATTTTGTTGTTTCTAAGCTTTTAAAAATAGCTTCTGTAAGATGCTTTAAGGAACTTGATTATTGGTTTGAAAAGTGGGATAAAAATATCCATTCATCCATCTATCAATGATAAAGTATCTAGAACTAATACCTCCATACTGGTGAACTGTGCAATTAGGAAAGATTTCTACAAATGCTAGAAAAATAAAAATGCTAGTGGCCTTCATTCTGGTAATTAGTTTGTATTATACAAATATTATTTCTTTGCTTATTAATTTATTGTCATTCCATGTTAAGAATCCCTACTTGCAGTCTGAACTGCAATCTTCTACATTTCATCAGTTACCTGACAGGTGTTACAAACAAAAACCAAAATCAAAAAAATTATTTTGACCACACTGTATAAGTTGCTAGTAGATATGTCACATTTCATTTATTCTTGTATATATAACTGGAAAATAAGCCCAAATTCCATCAATAACTAATATTTATTTTCCCCACTAACTAAAATGTGAAATAATTCATTTGCTGAAGTGTATTGTTGTGACATGACTATATGTCCCACTTTAGAGAAGACAACCATGTCTTTGAAGGTGTCCTCTGTATGAAGATGTTTAAAGCTAAAGATTTATTAAAGATTCAATGAAATGACTATAGCCTGAAGAAAACTGAGCTGATACATATTTTCTTAGTCTTCCTTACCAAGCTGTCTGGCAGTTTTTTTAAAGTTATAATTATTATTGCTATATCTTTATCTATATATATGGATTGGAATGTAGACATTTTCTTCACACTTATAAACATGCATCTTTTTTTTAGCTGTGGGGCTGTATTTTTTCAGATTCATGAACCAAATTTTTGCTGACATTTCAATACAGTTCCACAGTTAACCAGTCCAAATGTCATTATTGTGTATTTGATCTTGCCATACCTGGTGTTGAAAGCAGTTAAATATTCATGGCCCTCTTTGATTCTTATGAGATTGTACACATTGTAAAGATCCAACCTGGAAAAGGTACATGGTATTTTATTTGGCTGACATCCTAATCTATTCTGATGAAGAAACTCAGCACGACCACCATATGCAAGAGATCTTGACTAGGTTAAGGGAAAATCAACGTTTTACTAATTAGAAAAATCTGCTTTTGATCTAAAACAATTAGATTTCTTGGGTTACTGCATTTTCACAGACAGAGTTCAAGTGGATCCCCAGAATGTGCAAGCCATGCTTAAGTGGCAAACCTCTTGCACTACAAAAGATGTTCAAAGTTTCTTAGACTTTACAAAATTTTACAGAAAGTTTATTTGATGTTTCATGCATAAGGTTAACCCATTAACCTTTCATGCATAAGGTTAACCCATTAACCCATTAACCTTTGGTTAACCATTAACTCCTTTGGAGGAGTTGTTTTATGGATAGACACCCATATCTATCCAAGATACCCCAGACTGATGCCTCTGATGTTGCAGTTATAGTCATTCTTTTACAAGATACACCAGGATCTTGTGCATTTTTTTCCAGAATCCTAATTAATCCAAAAAGAAACTATGACATTTTTAACAAAGAGCTATTAGCAGTTAAATCAGCATTTCAGCACTAGCAGCATGCTGGCCCATAGAGGTCAACCCAGATAATAAAAAACAAATGTTGTAGAACAATAAGCCATTTTATTCCAGGCAAATGAGATGGAGCCAATTTTTTCCCCATTTTTTATTTTTATATCCACGATGTCCAGGCTCAAGAAATCTGATGTCAGATGCACTTTTCTGTAAAACAGAATACATGGTAGTGCACCAGGTTCTGCAAGTATTTTACAACCTGCTAATTTCCAGCATGTACCCATACAAGTGACACAGAGGTGTTAGGAGCAACACCAGGACCTACGCTTCAGGATCAAGGCACAGCAACCTCTAAACCACTTCTTGTGAGCCTGGATGGATGACCTTCAGGGGAAACCAGTAGGTACTGTATCCCATTTTCAGTGGAAGGAGGGACATTAGAGAACAAAGGCAAATGTAGACCTTGAGAAAAGTGGATTTTAAACTTTGCCATGACAATCAGTCAGAGCATGGATGAGTATTCAGAACACCGCATAGACTATTTTGAAACTTTTGGTGGCCTAAAATGGCAGCAGACATCAAAGCCTACAGAGCATCTTGCAGAAGGGCCAAGTCTCTCCAACAGAAGCCAGCAGGGCTGCTACAATCCCTCTCTTCATATCTTCCTGCCATTGGCATTACAGAGCCTTTGGATTTTATTATTGATTTACTTCCAGGCCATGGCTATACATCCATACTAGTCATAGTGGATCTTTTTATCAGGATAGCTCATTTTGTCTCTTGCAATGGTTTGCCCTCTGCCAAAGAAACAGCTCAGATCTTTTTGGACCATGTCTTTTGTTGTAGAGGTGTGATGCCAAGGCTCTTGTCTGACAGGGACGGTCAATTTACTTCCAGGTTTTGGAGGGCACTGTTCCAATTTCTGAATGTCCAGGTTAACTTGTCTTTAGCCCATCACCCTGCCATTAATGATGAGGCTGAGAAAATAAATTATTACAACAGTACTCAAGGTGTTACTGCATCTATGCCCATGATAACTGGCTTTCATTGATTCCACTCACAGAATTCTTGTACAATAATACACTCCATAGAGCAATTGATATGATCCCCTTTCAAGCCTTATGGCACACACCTGAGGGTTTTACCAGAGGCACAGAGGGAGGACAGCTCCATTCTGAGAGCAGTAGATTTTTTTTGCAAGAGCACCTATATGCCCAAACATTATTGAAAGAAGCAGGTAGAGCTGACTAAATAATCATATAAGAGGGCTGTGGATGTCCAACAACACGAAGAGTTTCCAATAGCTGAAAGAGACAAAGTTTGAGTCTCTAACAAGTTTTTGGTCTCTACATGACTCTTCAAGATGCTAGATTCAAAATTTGTAGGGATCTTTCAAAGTCTTCCAGTAGATTAACATTACAGTATTTTGCTTGTAATTATCTCCATCAATTAAAGTGCACCCAGTTTTTTTCTGGTCACTGTTGGCCAAAGATAAGCCTTCTAGCACCTTGTGCTCCGAGCACCCACTACCACTCCTGTTATTGTGGAAGAAGAAAAGGAATATGAAGTGGAAGAAATCCTAGACTTTAGATGGAGTGTCAAAGGCACACAGTATCTGATCCATTGCAAAGGGAACCTAGATTCTGGATGCTCCTGGGAGAATTCTAGCTATGTCCATGCCCTGAATTAGCGCACAGTAAATTTGAGTAATGAATTGTTTCCTTTCTGATACAGTCACATTACTTTAATACAGTCTTAAAATATTGCTTATTTTGGAGTTTATCAGATAACAGGTAGCAATACTTATTTGGTAACCAACTATTTTCCACCAGATGCTTCAGGAAAACAGTTGATTGAGCATGACTAATCAGTTATAATTTGTGTGAGATTGAATTCTTTTAAATTATTGGCAGTCTAGCATAGCATTCATTTTCAACTGTTGTTAGTCTAAACATTTCAATCCATTGATATCATAAAAGGACTACCTTCAGCTTAAATATGTCATTAACTAAATAAATTTTATTTATATAATGTATGTGCCCATCCATTTCCCAACAGTGACCTGGATAGCATATAAAGATTAAAACCAACAGTTACAAACAATAGTTTATGATGCTCCTTGCAAATTATGTCCCAACCATAAAGCTACATCAATGTCAGTCTTTGACTAACTGCTTAGGCCAAACACTTGCAGAAACAGCTATGTTTTCTGAGCATCAGAAAAAGCTAAAATAGGGCCCTCTAAATTTTTGGGTGGGGAGGCAGATGCTCTTCTACAAAGCAAGAGCTGTCATCTGATTTCAATGAAAAAGTGCTTAATATTATTAATGATTGCCTATTATTTACATTGCACTTTTATGGACCGATCCAAAGGTATTGATGCAAGTTCTCAGTTCATTGCCAAGTGTTTTATTTCAGAAAAGCCCAATGCTATCCAGCAAATGAAACTCAGAAGACCTTACAACAAAAGAATATGAAAGAGGGTGGAAAAATACTCTCAAACAGATTTCTGTGGGAAGTGACATCAGACTGACTTTACACACTGCTAAAGTTATATAAATTTAGGACTTTATTTTAGTAAATCAAAAGAAAAGAAAGCCTAGGGCTGTTAATTAGCTTTTAATCCATCTTTCTGTTCCAAACATTATGGAGCAACTATGACTTCTTAGTTTGGATGATTAAATGCTGCACGCATTGCATAGTTTTAGGGACATGTTTTTGAAAGAACAAAACTTGATGGATCTGAGCTTTCACAAGGATTTTTCAATACTGAGCTCTTCTTTCAAGATGAAAATATTGACAGATAGAAGATTAATAGCCCAGAAAATTGTTCTGACACTAGAATAATAGCGTTTGCTTAAGTTGCTTAAGAGTATAGTGACTCTTATTGAAAAGTTTTTAGCCACAAATGTGGTTTTAATTTCAAACATTTAGAAATTCTTAGTTATAAATGTTTCATGAATCTGCTTTTAATTTTGTGATCTAGAGCAGATTCTTCTAAAACATCTAAATACTTTATCACTTGCTTCTATCTACTGGGAATATTCTACATGCACACACACCAGTGTATTTTCTTGACAAAATCCTGTTAGCCTTTGCCTGCTTCAAGGTTGTATTCTAAAACTGAACTTGCCTGTTATTCTGGTTATCTTTCGATGTCCTAATTTAGCATTCCAGTCCCCTATGATGAAAAGGACATATTTTTTGGGTGAGTTCTAGAAAGTGTTGCAGGGCTTCATACAACTGATCAACTTTAGCCTCTTTGGCATCAGCGATTGGGGCATAAATTTGGTTTACTGTGATGTTGAATGGTTTGCCTTGGATTTGAACCAAGATCATTCTGTCATTTTGGAGATTGTATCCCAGAACTGCTTTTTGCACTCTTTTATTGACTATGATGTCTACTCCATTTCTTTTAAGGGATTCTTATCCACAGTAGTGGATATACTGGTCACTGAATTAAATTCACCCATTCCCATCCATTTGAGTTCACTGATTCCCAAGATGTTCAATCTTGCCATCTCATGTTTGACCATATCAGCTTACCTTGATTCATAAATCTTACATTCCAGGTTCTTATGGAATGTTGTTCTTTACAGCATTGGACTTTCCTTTCATATCTTCAGACACATCCACTGCTGATCATGCTTTTGTCTTTGGCCCAGCCACTTCACTCTTCCTAGAGCTACTTGTAATTGCCCTCTGCTTTTCCCCATTAGCATACCGGACACCTTCCGACCTGAGGGCTCATCTTCCAACATCATATCTTTTAGCCTTTTGGTACAGTCCATGGGCTTTTCTTGGCAAGGATACTGGAGTGGGTTGCCATTTCCTTCTCTAGTGGAGTCCCGTAGCCCATTTTTCACCAGATGTTCAGTAACACCAACAACTAGCATGGTCCTTGTTGACCCAGGTGACAACTGAGTCAGTATGGCTCTCTGTAAATAATGTCTCACCATATTTTTTTTATGGGAGGGAGACACTCTTTGTCTGGCTCCTCTTGTGAGATCTGTTCAGAATGGTTGAATCTCTGGTATAGCTCTCATCTTCCTCAGAGCATACAAGCCCCACAACCATGCCAAGGCAGTGTCTCAGTGGGGTAGAAAATATAATACTTATATGAAGTACCTTAAAAACAATGCAATAACCTTATATATAGTGATTTAAACTAGTATATATCAAATATATGCATTTGAAGCAATATCTTCAAGCCAACTTAAAAGCTATCCAAGCTCAGTTATTACTTTCTCTTAGCAGGATTTACATCTGAAAAACTTATCTATATATAGCATTAATTATATAATTGAAATATGATTTGTTCCTCTAAGTTTTTTGTTGTTCAATCGCGCAGTCGTGTCCGACTCTTCGCAACCCCATGGACTGCATTACGCCAGGCCCCCCTGTCCTGCACTGCCTCCCGGAGT
>JANHZU010008061.1:153753-169460 GCA_032468055.1 Acrochordus granulatus
ATAAAGCAGAAATAGAGCAAACTAACCAGCACTTATGGATCTGCTTTGAGGCAGGCTCTGGCCTCGGCTGCTGCTAGACTGGCTGCTGTCCAGTGCCCACTGCTGGGTTGGAGGATCCGCTGCTGCCATCGCTCAAGGCAAAAGGGCCTTTTGCCTTTTTCCTCAGCCACATCTCACAGGACAGCACACGGACAGTAATGGAGTAAACTGCATGTGGCAGCATGGACAGAACTCTCATGTGGTTGCTGCCTGAATGGGAAATACAGAGCATGCTGACTGATGACGTGTAAGTTATCACGTGAAGCTTGCGAGTTGCCACTCATCAACTGAAATATATTTTATTAAAAATTTTTGCTCGTCTTGCAAAAATCTTGTGCGGTGAGGTGCTCGTCTTGCGAGGTTCCATTGTACTTGGTCTATGAATTGGGAGAGAACCTTCATTAAAAAAAATATTGGAGGAATCTTGAGAAATAAGGATTCATATAAGCCATGATAATAAGATAAAGCAAATATTTCATTGTGTGTTCCCATTATAAATTTCTGAAGCAGAACTATCATATCAAAAATTTCACAGGAAAATATATGAATTTCCTTTTTTAAAATTATATAAGGATTTTTAATCCCCCCTTAATGCCAATTAAACATATATAGGACAATTTTCAGGCAGGTTTTGAATTACGAATTGTTCACGTCATTTCTATTTATTTTTACTTATTTGCATCCTGCTTTTATCATTTTTAGAAATAACTCAGGACAGCAAACACATCCAACATACCTTCCTCTTCCTAGTTAACCCCTGTGAGGTGAGTTAAGCTGAGTGAGCGCGACTGGTCCAAAGTCAATTAGCCAACTTTCAAGTTTAAGGTAGGGCTAGAACTTATGGTTTCTGCTTCTATAATTTGGAGCATAATTTTAGAGAGACCAAACTGCCTCTCTCTAAAAATTCAAACTATGATTTTTTCAAGATTTGTTCCTTATGAAATATTAGATTTTTTTTAAAAAAACCAGCTTTTTCCAATAATTTGTCCTGATCTATTTGAAGATACAGTCTTAGTCTATAAGACTAAACCCTCTATAAGGTACCAGATGAAGAAACTTTCTCTAACATCACAGTGCATCTGTAAGCTATAGGCATATGTGGGTTCCCACTCCTATTTTTGTGCTTTTTGGAGAACATATGATGCTCATATGAAATTCAGTGACATACCAACAGCCTGGGGAAGATATAATTTATTATTTGAGGTTTAAAACTCCACCCAGCCCTGAAAAATATGAATGGACATTTCAGTTGAGGCCTTACAACATTATAGCACCACAGCTTCTGAGACCCGTGAAATCCATTTTGTTTTTCATTGAAAAAACAAAAAAATTCCAAAATCCTAGAAATATTGCCAACCAACTTTTAAGAAATAAATTCAATTTGTTCTATTTCATTAGTAAAACTTATGCTACATAATATTTGGTGGAGTGAACAAAGTTTTACAATACTTTTCTTCTCATTCCCCAAACGCTATCATGCATTTCCTGTGAATGTCAAATCTGTAATTTCACATCTCAAAATCAAACATTAGAATTTTTCATTGGAAAAAAAGTACAAACTTTCCTTCCAAAATATGTATTTGTTACTAACAATGCATATTAACAATCAGTCTGCTAATTAGTTTAACTCTTTCAAAAAGTTTTTTCTTAATGTTGCTTGGTATTTGATTTCCATCAAGATAAGGAATCTTGACATTCCTAAGGAATGGAGAACACAGACATTTATTTTTACAAAACTGAGATAAATCCCTTAACTCACCTTAACCAGCCTTTAGAATTAGCTGTCAGGAACTCTGAAAGTAAATCAGAGTAAATTACATTTGCTCAGTGTTCAGTTATACACAGACTAGCACTATTTTCCTTCTAATACTACATGTGAAGAATACATAATGTTTATATACAAGACAACTTTCACAGTTATCTCACCAGAAAACACTGCATGTGATTTCATAGCGTTGCAATATGAGGTCCTTAGTGGTTATCACATTCTAGGCAGGTGTCTCATGATCTGTCTGATTACACACTGAAGTTCTCCCTTGGCTCTATTTCTCAAGGACTTTCCCCAAGTTTGCATAATGTTGCTTTTCTTTTGTAGCAGTTTCATTGCATTGCAGGATAACTGATAAAGATTCAACTAAAGTAAAAATTATTGGCAGGAACAAAATTTGATAAACCCTTCTAGTACTGAGTGTTTCCTGATTCTTATTCTTATTTTATGCGAAATCACATGTGGAGAAAGTCAGGAAGAAGAAAATGAAATCCATTTGTATACAGCTACACAATCCATGCTATAGGAAATAAAAACATAGTAATGGATTCTTCTCAAAGGAACTATTTCACAGAAACTATTTTCAAACTGGATGAGGATGGATTCCCAAGTAATCAAACAATCAGTTGGATTCCCAGCTAATTAATGATCCCAAACTTAGCAGTTGAACAGAGAATAATTTGGAATTGCCGCAACAGAGACTGGAACACAGGAGTATGGCTTTAAGTAGGTATTCTCTTAGCAGAATTAGTATATCAACAGAGAAATAATTTAAGGTTTTTCTTTCATGATCCAGAGGTAACTCTCTCTTTTGAAATTGTTTCTCTGAAAAACAATTACATTTACAAATGTAATTGTGCAACCTGCAAAATATAATGATGCAATGTTATATTTGGCATTTAGACTCATATAAAGGATTACAGAAATAAAAGCTTGGACAAGGCACTGACTGAATAATATTTTTTGGCAAGTTCCTGTGATCAGCTGGAGGGCAACGCTGATTGACTCAGAATCAGGTGATCCATTTCAAATTGCTTAGGATGGGGGATTGGAAAAAGTATTGAGAAACAATTCCACACACACTTGTCAAAAAAACAAAGGGGAATGATTTCTAGTAATTGTACACAGCATTCTTTTGTAAATGGATGATTGGTCAGCTGACTAGAAATAAAGAACATCCCATTCTTTATGGGTCAATTTATTTTCTTTTAATGTATAAATCTTTCATTCTAGAATAAGTGAACATGTAAATGAAAACATGTTCATGTTTTCATGAACATGTTTTCATGAAAACATGAAACATGTTTTCATGAAAACATGTTTTCAGTGAACATGAAAACATGTTCACTGTATCTATACAATTATTAGGATTACTTGAAAGCTAAATCAAGATTCTAACCAATGCATTAGACAAAGAGCACAATAAAGCTTCTTACTACAGTTTTGTTGATTTCAGCAGTCCTATTCTGAACAAGGAAAACCACAGGCTCTTACTCTTGCCATTTTCAAAGCAGTTTGTGCTGATGTTTCCTTTGTGTGTGATCAGCTATGCTAGCTAACAATCCAACAAAGTTTTTAAAATACCTTTTTGTTAAAAAAAATAGAAAAAATGAATTTATTTTTATTTACAAATTCTTTATTATTATTATTTATTTTTATTTATATACAAATGTATATAGCTACCCAACTCTCACAAAGAGAAGCTTACAATATTTAAAATCCACCATAGAATAAAACTGTTGTTTGATAGAACAATATATTGTGTCATTTAAATGATATAAATAAATATTTCAATGTACAAACTAGATATCAAAACAGACTATTTCTGTGCTGATACTTCACAAATAAAATAATTTATGCTTTATATTTTATATTATAATTTTATTTTTATAATAAATTTTACAACTTTTAAACAAGAAGAAAAAACTAACAAATTAATATAAAATAAGGACAAAAGAGAAAGAAATCAAAGAAAAAGCAAAAAGAAAGGCAAAATGTTGAAAAGAAAGAAAAAGAATATAAAGAAGCAGCTTCTGATATTCTTCACAGCAGTTACAAGTAGAAATATTAATTTTTCTTTCTAAAGTCAAACCACACTGCTCTTCTTTCTATAATCTATCCTATACATACAACTATCAAAAACGTAGATGACATTTTTTTTCATTTTTACCAAAAAGTCCATATGAGGCTTCACAATTTTCTGAAAAAAATGCCTCCAGTAAAAGATGAGAAAGGATTAAAAATACATTGAAATTTTTTTCACTTCAATGAACATTACATAAGTGTGGATATAAAATATTATAATATAATAAGGAGATTTTAATTCTGTTTAGGTTTCTGTTTCTTTTAAGCTGACCTTTATCAGTCCCCATTTTTCTGATGGTGCCCAGTTCTACTTCAGGAGTCCAAGTTTCTCTTGATCTACCATTCCTAACAGATCAAAACTATTCCTAACAGATCAAAACTATTGATCCATCTCAACATTGTTCTTCATTAAAACACTGTTAAATTTTTTTAATGACTTCTGGGATGTTAAGAACCTTCAGACAGACAAGTTTCATTTCACCCGGTGAGTTTCCTTCTATCTTTGATGAAAGCAATTTCATCCAAGTGTAAGTACTTTAAAAAGAATACCTTTGAATGAACAGCAAAAGGGTGACTAGAATGTTGATTTTGAAAAATTATAAAAGAATTAATGAGCAGGATGGACTTTAAGGAATATTTCCTTTCAGTTGTTTAAAATTTTACAAAACTGTATATGAAGATTTTGAAACTGTAAGAAATCCTTCCTTGGGAAAATGATGTTGATTAGGAAAAGGCACATGATGAGAGAGGATTTTGAAGAATGACGAAAGGAACCAGAAAGAATGGAAGATTGCAATTAAAGGAGAGAAGACCTATTATATAATACAATATAGCAATATTATTTGACTGTGGAATAATTCAAAGATATTTGGGAACAATGCACTCAGAAATTATTCTTAAGGTTCTGTGCTACAATAAAAATGATGTCAAGGCTAAAGAAGAGGAACAGAAAAATGGATAAAACATTTGAATGTGGATCTGAAAGTGGATTTAAAAATGTCACACTACAAGAATTATAGGAAAAAGTGCCATACTGGATTTATAAATGAAATCGGCTGATACCTTAATAATCAAAGGGGACATACAAATAATAAATCAGAAGAGTGTCTTAATTAACTTTCTTATCTTGATTTAGGAAAGAATGTTAAATTAGTGATTTAATTTCTGAGAGGAATCAAAGAGAAAATGATCAATTTATGGGACATTAGTTGAAGGCATTAAAAATCAAGCTTTTAAAAAGTAAACAGAAGAAATATAAAGTGGATTTACGTTAAATATATGTTGTTACTTTTATTGGATTTGACTGGGATTCAGTGATGAGGCTTTAAAGATTTGTTTATAGATAACAGACAAGATATAGGAGATTTCTTTTGCCTTATTTTCAGAGAAGTTGATTAGTTACTATGTTAAAGTGAATAAAAAGAATATAAAACTAATTATGTAGAAGAAGCCAGGAGGAGGGGTGAAAAGATGGATTAGTGTAGAATCACTACATAGCCATAAAGATATTAAGCCTAACCTCCCCCCACCCCCATTGCCACTGAATATTATATAGTATCAGCCAGGTGCTGACAGTAACTTGAGAAGATTCTTGTGTATAGATTTTAGCAATAAATCAGTTAATTTGAACCTTTATGTGTTCACCTGGTCTTTTGTGCCTGACATATTATTTAAGATTACACACTCACAGACACACAATCTATGAATGTTTCTGTTCATGTTTCCAATTTATTCCTTTCATTCCACTTTATTTTACCTCATTCCTTGCAAATTTTAAACCTCTCCCAAATCTTTTCTGCTTGCTATTTATGAATTTGTCTTGAATGCTCTTTGTCCTGAGAAGGTATGTTTGAGGTCATATTATTGAATATTATTATTATATAAATAAATTCAAAATAATGCTACCAACAATAGACAAGGTGATAGAGAGACTAGTAGTCTTACTGCATAATGAACAGAAATAAATGCTGTTCCTATTAAATATTTTTGGCTGATGAGATATTAGATGGTTGAAGTTCAGTCGCTCAGTTATATCCAACTCTTTATGACCACACAGAGTACATCACACCAGGCTTCTCTGTCCTGCACTGCCTCCCGGAGTCCACCCAAATTCACACCCATCACATCCACGATGTTACCTAACCATATCATCCTCTGCCATCCCCTGCTCCTTTTGCCCCAGTCTTTCCCAGCATTATGTTCTTTTCCAATGAGTCATCACTTTGCATTATTTGGCCAAAATATTTCAGCTTCAGTCTTCATGTCCTTCCAATGAACAATCAGGTTGATTTTCTTTAGGATTGGCTGGTTTGATCTCCTTGTAGTCCAAGGTACTTTCAAGAGTCTTTTCCAGCACCACAATTCAGAGGCATCAGTTCTTCAATGCTCAGCCTTCCTTATCATCCAACTCTCACAGCCATACATTACTACTGAGAAAACCATAGCTTGATTATACGGACCATTTTCGGCAAGATAATGTCTCTGCTTCTTAATATGCTGTCTAGGTTTGCCATATCTTTTCTCCCAAGAATCAAGTGACTTTTAATTTTATGATTGCAGTCATCATCTGCTATGATCTTCAAGCCCAAAAAGGTAAAATCTGCCACTGCCTCTATTTCTTCCACTTCTATTTGCCAGGAAGTGATTAGACCACATGACATGATTTTCATTTTTTTAACATTAAGTTTCAAGCCAGCTTTTGGACTCTCCTCATTCAACCTCATCAACAGAGTATTTAGTTCCTCTCCACTTTCTGACATTAGAGTGGTATCATGTCCATATCTGAGGGAGTTGATATTACTCTTGGCAATTTTACTTCCAGCTTGTGATTCATCCAGTCCAGCATTTCACATAACGTGCTCTGCATATAAGTTAAATAAGCAGGGTGACAATATACAGTTTTGTTGTACTTGTTTCCCAATTTTGAATGAAGCCAAGTTCCATGTCTGGTTCTAACTGATACTTCTTGACCTGAATACAAATTGCTCAGGAGACAGGTAAGATGTTCTGGTACTCCCATCTCTTTAGAATTTGCCACAGTTTGTTGTGATCCACACAATCACAGGTTTTAGCATAGTCAATGAAGAAGATGTTTATCTGGAACACGTTTGCTTTCTCCATGATCCAGCAAATGTTGGCAATTTGATCTCTAATTCCTCTACCTCTTTGAAATCCAGCTTGTACTTCTGGTAACTCTCAGTTTACATATTGCTGGAGCTTAACTTGTTGTATTTTGAGCATAAAATTGCTCGCATGTGAAATAAGTGCAATTATTGTATAGTAGTTTGAATATTCTTTGACTACCCTTCTTTGGAATTGAAATGTAAATTGACCTTTTCTAATCCTTTGGCCACTGTTGAGTTTTCCAAGTTTGCTGGCATATTGAGTGCAGCACTTTCACAGCATCATCTTTTAGGATTTTAAATATTTCAGCTGGAATGCCATCACTTCCACTAGCTTTGTTGTTAGTAATGTTTCCTAAGGCCTACTTGGAAATCTTCCTTCTGTCGATTATATCTTGCCCTTTCTCCCTTGCCTTTTGCTTTCCTTCTTTCTTAAGCTACTTGTAAAGTCTCATCAGCCAATTTGCTGTCTTTCATTTATGTTCTTTGGTATTAGTTTTAGTAGCTACAGTACTTCTTGTACAATGTTATGGATCTCTGTCCAGAGTTCTTAAGGCATTCTGTCTACCAGATGTAATCCCTCAAATCTATTCCTCACTTCTATTGTATATTCATAAGGGATATTACTGAGATCATGCCTGAATGGTCTAGTGGTTTTCTCTACTTTCTTCAATTTAATCTAAACTTTGCAGTAAGAAGATCATGATCTGAGCCACAGTCAGCTTCAGGTCTTGTTTTTACTGACTGTATCTTCTTCATCTTTGAATTAAAAGAATATAATAAATCTGGTTTTGGTGTTCACCACCTAGTGATGTCCATGTGTAGAGTCACCTCTTGGGTTGTTGGAAAAGTGTATTTGACATGACCAGCATATTTTCTTGACAAAATTGTTGCCCTGCTTCATTTTGTACTACAAGGACAAACTTGCCTGCTATTACAGTTAATTTTTGACTTCCTAATTTTGCATTCCAATCCCCTATGATAAAAAGGACATCTTTTTTTTATATGAGTTCTAGAAGTTGTGGTAAACATAAAACTGATCAACTTCAGTCTCTTTGGCATCAATGTTTGGCATTGATAGACCTGGATTGCTGTGATGCTGGATTCAAACTGAGATTATTCTGTTCTTTTGAAATTGTACCCCAATACGGCTTTTCTCACTTTTTTATTGATTATGATGGCTTTCTTATCTTGATTTAGGATACTAAAGGATCCTGGCAAGGATAGTGGAGTGGGTTTCCATTTCTTTCTTCAGAATCCTGTAGCTCATTTTTCACCAGATATCTAAGAACTCCAATATCTAGTGTGGTCTTGTTGACCTGGGTGATGACCCAGTATGGGTTTCTATAAATTGTATTTCACCATATTTTTTATGGGAGGCAGACACTCTTTGTCTGAGGAGATCTGTCCAGTATCTCTGGCATAGCTCTCATCATCTTCAGAGCACACAAACCCCACAATTGTGCAAATGATGATTACTAGTAGCATTTTTGTGAGAAGACTTCTGAAACCACTGTCACACTGGAAATAAATTAGCAGCACTTCTCCACAGATAAAGAAGCACTGCCATATTACTCTAAATAACTTCAGATTTCTTTCTGCCATGTGGAAGGTGGACATAACTTATAGTGGTGATTTTTTTTCACAATCAGTAAATACTGTTTACCATTTAAATTAAGTATTAATCATTTTTATTCTACTTCCTAAAAACTTCATAATATGTAGAGTCAGGAGAATATGATCAGTAGTTGCTTCTTGTTTATGTTTTTAAAATAAAAAATGTCTTGAAGATGAGAGATTACAAGAATATATATGAAAGGAATACATTCCTTCGGTGAAATGATTTCTATCTGCAAAAGAAATTTCTTGTCTCTTTTAAGTCTTTTGAGAATGAATTAAGAAAAGTGGGGTTTCTAACCTTGTTTCCTTTCTGATAGAAACAAAATTTCCACATTACAGTTCACTCATTATATTTTCTATCCTTTCTAGTGCTGTTACCTGAGAGCATAAATACATGAACAAAGCATTAGCAATTTAATACTTTAAACACCAAGGATGTATGTATGTGAAATTGGTGTACCTTGTCTCTTTACCAAGTGTTTCTTTGGATTAGCCAAGAGGAGTTTTCAACATAAGTTTTCTAGGCCAGCACTTAACCACCACTGGGTCACTTACATAATGGGATAAACAAAACACTTTAAATGTGTTTTAAATACTAGATCTGTTGCGTATTATATAAGATATCAAATGACTCAATGCTCTCACAGTACTTTGTGTCATAATAAAGTCACACATGTGTGATGGGCAGTATAGAAATTGTATAAATATATTGTGCAACTATTACATATTTCACTTCTTCATGGCTTTTCTGTGGTAGAAGAAAGAAACAAGAAAGGAAAGGGGTAACAGATGATTTTCAACAACCATGGCAGGGAAGGGGGGATTGCTTGCCTACCCTTGTTGCTCTCCTTTGTTTCTCACACCTTTGGCAGCTACACAATAGCCACGGAGCATACAAACTGCATAGCATTTAAATGACTATTTCCAGGAGAAACCGATGTTCCCTATGCCTATCTAAAAAGTGTTTTGCTGAAAGATTGCAACTGCTCCATACTGACAACTGTTCAAATAAAATGTTATCTCTTCTCCTTCTGTGGGGAATCTCAGCAATTCCATCCCGGAGGAGGTTGCAGACTCATAAATATTCTAAAATATTTAAAAGCAACAGGTGTGACCCACACCTCCACTATTGCCTTCAGATAGGGGATAGCTCCTAAAAATAAATTTGTCTTTAAAAAAACAACAAGCAGATTGATTGATTCTATCTGTAGCTTTTCAGAGATTTGCTAGCTGTGGAAGTCATTTGACCTTTTGAGGTGTAGTTTCACCACATGCTTTTTCTCCATAGTAATCATGCCATTCTCATTCCTTTTTTTAAGCAGTGTGCCCCCTCCTCTTCTAGAAACAGGGTTAACGGCTGTAAGGGACCCACACAAGACAGGACAAACTTGCTTAAAAATGTTCCTTGTTATACAGTAAGTGATATCCAAACAAGGCTGGATTTAAAAATAAACGTTAACTCTCTAAGTTGAATTGAACTTGCAGCTCTCCTCATGAATATATATAAACAGTTTTCTTGGCATCAGTGCAAAATGGTCTGTCAGTGCTACCTTCTACTTTTTTTTCAGTTTCAGACCTAATATGAATAGTGGTCACCCATCTAAGTACTAACCAGGTCTGATCCTGCTTGAGCTCCACCAAGATCAGTTACGAAATAATACAAAAAATGAGTTCGGCTGGCACTGAAGTTGCCTATTAACAACTAGTTTCCAGAGAACAAACAGAATAGGTATTCAGGATAATGTGTTTCTTATTATAAGTATTGTCTTTCTGTTTAAACTGCACTTATTATTTATACATTTGCAGCATTAAATAAACCAGCAGGTGCCAATTTTGTGTGATCTATACTCTATTGCCTTTTTTTACTGATGCCTAAATGGCTAAGCTGAATACAAAACAATATCTTTCATAAATACTAGTAAATGCATCACTAGGAAGGTAGCACTACCAGCCTTCAGGACAGAGACTTCTCCCATAGAATTATACAGAAGACTATAAAAACATAGGATCAGTTCTCTGTTAGGTTATAAATCTGTTATCGGCTGTAAGTAGAATTAAGTTTTTTATCTGGAAGAAGGATAATCATCTTCCTTTTTCTTCCTTTTCTTCCTTTTTCTTTCCAGCTTAACAAGCTTCCAGTTAAAATACCAGCTATAAATTGCAAAAATGTATATAAATATTTATATTTATACAAATTTATAACTTCAAATAAACAATGAATTCTGTGCTAATCCTAATAAATGCAATCTGATTTTGTAAACTGACATATACCAATCCTAGCAAATAGCATTAAAATTCTTATTTGAAGTAAAATATATAATAGTTGAAACTATGTGCATAAGAATACTTGTCACAGAAACTAAAGATCTCTTATTTACATGAAAAGGATTTTTAAAGGAGTAGCTATGTAAGCTTTAAAGAGTTCAGCTCCTGCATCTTAATTCCATCACATCCATTTTTTTTTCCATAAAACAAATTATGTGACTGCATTTTGTACATACATACTTAGGCACAACTAAATTTGAGCAAATATTTATTCATTTATTTAAATGATTTGCTTTGCAGTTAAGAGACATTACATTAGGCTATACATTTTAAGCTATTATCACTTGTTAAAATATGGTGGAATTATGAATTGTACTTGTGTACTCTCCCAAAGCCTTGAATCTGATTTTACTTCAACTCAGCCCAGAATATTAACTCTTAAGAAATATATTGCACACTAAAGCTTTGAGTGGCAAAGTCAGCATCACATCTGCAACACACACTACCCATATTTGAATATATAATAGTCTTATAAAGTAAGCACTGTTTCCATTTCCATGCCAGACACTCCCACCTTCTCTGTGTTATTCTCTATAACCTTTCTATACACAAAGCAAAGCATTCCATCAAGGGGTATGTGTAGACCAGGTATAGGCTCACCTTTTTTGCATTTAAAATCTCTCCCTGCCAAGAAAAGGAGATCTTTTTTTAGAAGCATTAACTATTCAGTTTACAATCAGCTATTGTTCTGCTAACCTATTCTAGCCATGGGAAATACCTTTGTTGCTGTGGTTAACAATGAGGTGGAATGTAAGCAATGTGGCTAGGTTCCAAAATGAAAACATCTTTTATACTTCTAAATACCAAGGTATGCAGTAGGTCCACTTTAAAAAAAACTCTCATATGATTTCCTTTTAACTAATTTATTAAAAAAATTGGATTTCAGAATTTTATTAGGCAGACAGCCATTGACTTCGGCTCCTAGTTCACTGTATTTGGGAATGTCCTGGAGAACAAAAGACTAACTTTAGTTAAAGTCGCCGATAAGGCATGCCTCCCCTCCTGCATTGCTCCAACAGACAAGGTTGCCTGATATTTCTTGAATCAGTTCAGCATGTGTAGATTAAGCAAGAAAAACGATGATCAAGTATATGATACTCATGCTGAACTAGACTGGAATATATGATCACTTGGAAAGCCTATGCCAAAATAGCAGCAGCTGTGGAAAAAAATTCTTCTTCTGACAAGTGAACATTGTCATTCCAAAAATTTTTCACTCATGTAAGATTTAAGAAAACTAGAATATATTCCAGAGTTGTGATGTCGCAGCATGTACACTGCCATGTAAATATTATTTATATATTTATTTTATATTTATATACAAAATATTTTATATTTATATATACAAATTATGCCATGTCATAAGTAAAACTTGCACAATCTAGCCAGACATAGCTGATTGCCCTTCTCTGATATAACTTTAAAACTTAATCTATATTTATATGTATATATATAGAGGGGGGAGGGAGGGAAAGAGAGAAGTAAAAAAAGGTGGTGGATTAGGGCATGATTTGAAAACCAGTTTTATGGTTTGTAAGTCATGACTTATCATACTATTTGATTCAGTTCACTGTGATTTATTTAATCGATCACAGTTAAATAAGTATGATTTTGCCAAATGTACAAATTGAGAATTGTAGCTTTTTGAACTGAAGGCCATAGTTTAGTTAGAGCTGCTATGTTTTGGTCAGAATGTAAAAACAGGGGAAATGTTCAAATGAAGACTGTTCATCCATTAGGTAGAATTCTGTGTCTGCTATACATAGAAGTTCAATTTCTATAAATTTGAGCAATCAAAATTCCTCAGCCAATATATTAATTGTTGAGAATTCAGGGAAGTAAACTCTGTATCTCATGAGGTTGCCCAGGATGGCAAGGCTATTGTAAATAAGAAGGCTGGAAAATATAAAAATGGAAACAATATCCAACAACATATCAACAACATCCTTGCTGTCCTCAAGTGTGAAAAAAGGCATTGTTAGTCCTAAGGTAACCTTTTCCTACAAGATATTAATTTTTGGATATGGAATTTGACAGGGCACAATCTAACTCTCGGTAATAAATTATGAAATGCAGAAACTGACCTCTTACATCACTAGCAAAAAGTTCAAAAATCCTATGTTGATTTAAATATAGGATGCATATAAATGCTCACATATTCCCAATCAATGATGAAGTTCAATAAATGATACCGATAGAATATTTATAGCTCAGGGTTGAACTGTGGGGTCCTTGTTGCTCTCTGACCTTGGTTATTTTCTTCCAAATGTTTCTTTAACAAACTCCTTAGTACGAGGCAAGCATATGTCAGATCAGTGTTCCTCACCTAGTATTCTGCAGATTTGTTAGAAATTCATTTCCTAAAAAGTTAGAAGAAGACTGTGATAAGTCAAGTGTGCCTTTCCAAATTTTCAGAATTGGTCACTGTTGCTTCATCAATAATGCCATCACTTTTATTGTGAAAAATGTATTAGAGCTACAGTCTGTCATGCTTTTAATTCACTATATTATTGCCAAATCCGTATCAAAGCCTGACATTTTACACTGCTTTTTCTGTTTAATATAATTGTATTTGTCTTACTTTTACATCTGAAAAATTAAAATTTAAACCACAGAAGTCTCCTATAATATACAAAGATCAGTCATCTTCCTTGATATTACATATTATCTGAATGCAATGTGATTCTGTTTAAATAATTTGCATTCTACTTAACACAGCTGTTTGTCCTCAAATTGATGAAACAAATGAGGCTTCTAAGTGCTTGCACAGAAAATGTATTTCTTCTTAAAGAAATCCTCTTGATTTATTTATTGCTTTATGTCATTGCACTAGCATCATGCATTCACAGGATTGAGGCCAGTAAAGTCTTCTAGCATATGATGGACTGATTTAAGGCTTTAGATTTATCCAGAAGATTTTGTTTTTCTGGGACTTGGGATCATGTATAAATAGTGGCAGCATACTCCAGGTATTTCTAATATTTCTGTCATGTAATTGATATGCTACTTAAGAAGAAAAAAAGATAAATCAGCTTTGCAAATATTTCATGTTTCAGTGGAACATCTTCCATTTCATCTATCATGGCAGCTAGCTCTGTATTCTTTAGCAACCTTTTCTCCTTGACAAGTCTTTCTATATAAGGAACCATCTTGAACTCCTTGTTGTAAAACTGCTGTCACTTAACACATGCAAGTAAACAAACTACTTAGAAGCCTCACTGCACATGTCAAGGAAACAGTCACTGAAACCATTATGCAGGATGTGATAAACACAAGGCAAGATGTACACATCTGTTTTTCTCCTGTCTCTGAACAGATTATACTTTCAACCATTTCTAATTAGTGAAATAAATCAAATATTAGGGAGAAACTTAATAAGGCTAAATTTGAAGCAATTGGTATTCAACAATAAGGTATATTACGTATACACTGTTTTAGGGCAGGAGGACCAGTTTGGTGTAGTGGTTAAGGCATCAAGCAAGAAACCAGGAGACCATGAATTCTAGTACCAGATAGGCACAAAGCCAGTGGGATGACCTTGGGCCAGTCACTTTCTCTCAGCAATAGGAAGGAGACAATAGCAAACTACTTCTGAGAACCTGTTAACCAAACTGCAGGAATGTGTCCAGGCAGTTACTAGGAATCAACATTGATTGGAAGACATGCACATGCAAGAAAATTAAGATAGGGAACCAGGAATACATAAGGAAGCTGCCTTTGATCAAGATTGCTGAAAACTGAAGACATTGATTCCTATTATTTTGAAGTATGAAACAAACTTAGTGCAATAAATATATAAAGTAAAACATGCCACAGTTTAAACAAAAAAGCCAAAGGCCAAACCTGCAAGACTCCCTCAGACCTATCCTTCTTGCACTTTGCTGTTGTTCATGCACTTTGCAACCCACATTTGCTCCAAATATTAAGTGCAACCTTTGGTTATCAAAAGGTTGACTATCACTGTTTATAACTGTTCTGTTTCTACAGGTAGTGCTTGGGTTACAACAGTAATTGAGACTGGAATTTCTATCACTAAACAATGTGGTTGTAAAGTGCAAAGTTAAAGTGACTACATTACTTAGTGATGGCAATCCCAGCAGTCCTAGTTGTCATCATAAAGCCAGGACCATGTGGTTGTTAAGTAGGAAGAGGTAAGTGTCTCAGGCAAGGAGAGTGGGAAGGTACATTGGCATCACAGGGGCTGGAGAATGCTGCAGGTGGCACCATGGAGCATAGGTGGGCTGATGGGGGCCCCAGTCAGTCACTTCTGAGTGCAGGTAGGCCAGCACAAGCATGGATGAGTGGGTGTGTGGGTGTGCTATGGAGTACAAGCACACTGGGATCTCATACTCCATAGTGAGGAAAAACTAATGGATGCAACTTATGAGAGTGACTTGTGACCTTCCTGCTGGTTTCCCCTTTGAATTTACTTGTAGAAAGCCAGCAGAGAAGGTTGATGATGGTGATCATGTGACAGCAGCTTGCATCAATGGCTTAGTCATAAGCCAGGCACCCAAGCACCTGGATCTCCATCACATAACTACAACAATGCTGCAACAGTCACAGCTTCACAGACTGGTTATATGTTTCTCTCATTCAATACAATTGTAATTTTAATGGTCACTGAATGAACGTCATAAGTCAAGGACTACCTGTATATAATTTCTGAAGTCCACATTCTATATCTTTTAATATGTTCTTTTATCCTATATACGATTCATTTTTGTGATCAGCTGTTGGAGCAAGTA
>JANHZU010008061.1:188636-203716 GCA_032468055.1 Acrochordus granulatus
CCCCTTCCATCTCACTTCAAATTAAATGTAATCATTCAGGATTACATTTACCACCAGTTTATACTCTTTATGTCATGATATTTTACACATTTGGCTAAATAATGAATATTCAGCTCTAAGCCACTGTTTCTGCCCTTGATTAAATGCAACAAATGAACTGCCATGACTTCATTAAATAAGCTTTGTGATTTGTGATGCATTCAGAAGATATTGGAAAATGAAGCTACAATTTATGACTAGTTAGTTAAAGGCTTCATTTTTCTCCAGGAGAGACAAGATAAAACTTGGCTAAGAGAATCTTCAGATTTTGGCAGCATATAAATTCAATAAATAAATAAATTTGCTTATTTGAAGATCAACAAACCAAGATGCCAGAACAGACAACTATCCTTATTTGTACTGCTGGTTGAGCCTAGTCTATTTCACTAATGAATGGTTTTGCTTTTTCTCCCTTTGAAGCTTTTTATATTCCTTTTTTTTGTAAATGAAAACTTTCACAAAAGGGAGAATCATTATAGAAATGGATGTTTCTACAAGCTGAAATTACCATAGCCTTGGCTAGAATGCATTAACTATCACATCAATTTGTAGAATGCATATTACAGCAATTGTGGGATTGAGTTTGATTAGACTTTAAATAATCCCAAACTAAACTTCTGATTTTAAAAAAGTGATAAATATTCTAAGAATATTATTGGTTGTGCTGAGAAACTATTTCAAATGGTTCACCTATAATGATTTAAGAAATTGGACTGCAAAAGCTAACAGTTTATTGGACGATATCTAACCAAAGATAAAGGATAAACCTGAATCAAGGGAGTTGGCTTTGTTTTGTAGAGTTGAATGAAAAGGAGCTGACTGGTTATAAGTGATCACTGTCAAGGTGGAAGCCAGTACTAACACTTAAACAATGCAGAGCAGAATCATCAGAAATGATGTAGTTCCAAATTGTTTGAACATAAATTATAATTATGTACAACCCAGGACCTTCACACACTTAACATCTTGAACCATACAAAAATGTATCCAGTGGAAGTATACTTCTCCTTCAGACCCTCAGACTGAATCCCAGGAGTTCACTGTAGCCTATTCTGTACCCAATTTGAAGCATTCCATGCATTCAACAGAGTAATTGAGGAAGAAAATATTGCATACTTCTGAGCATTTGCATTGTAGTTTCAGATCTAAAAAATCAAATGTCTAAAATTGTAACAATATGCTATTTTAATCATTAAGGATGAAATCACAAGACCTTTACAACAGAAATATCTATTGCCCTAGATGTCCTATATGGAGGAGATGATGAATTTCTTATTTCAAAGGGAGAATATAATGTTGTTAAACTGCTTCAATCTGTACCTACACCCTACAGTTTCAATAATAGGATAAAAGAGGAGTGCTGAGGAATAGGCAAGGGGCACATGAGAAGGCTGTGTTAAAATATGTGGATCCACTGTCCTCCCATTCCTTTATTATAGCACTGAACTAAGAGAAAATTAGATTAACTATGCTTGCTTGCAGTGTGAAGCAAAGTTTTCTAAAGAAAAACTCTTTACCCATAAAAGAGAACACTGACATTTGAGCATTCCAAGAAAATTGCTCTTTAACATTTTTTAAAAATCTGTCTGTGTTATCTAAACTGGGTATCAATAGAGTTTATAGATCTAATAAGAATAGTAGAATAATAGGCATTTAGTATTAAATTTACAGGAAAAAAAAACAGGGGGAAGCTCAGTTTTTGAAAAGATGTGACATCCTGGCCATAAAATTAATGTAAAAAATACATTAATTTTTATATAGTTGTTGTATGCTTGTTAAAGGCTTCAAAATTGCTTTAATATATTTTAGAGCACCTCAACATTAGCTTATTCTTAATATAAACCTGGGAAAATTACTCTTCTTGGAATGCCAAAGCATAGTTTTGGTTGTTTGTTTTTGCTTTGGTTATTATATACCACTACCAAACAGTCAGGAAGTAGATGATTGTGTAGACCTCTATATATACATACATACTGTATGTCTAAGCATGTGAAAGACACCACTTGTAATCATTACTTTGTATGTATCATAGGCCTACAAGATCTGGACTACAAAATTAGGGTGACCACTAGACAGCATCAGAAAACAACAGAAACCTCTAACTCTTTGCTGCCATCCATTTGCCATTCAGACTTATTCAGCCTCTAAATAATAAATACTTAAAGATAATGTTTTTATTTATACATACATACTTAGAGGTTGCTTGACCCAGACTATTTGTGGGTTTTACAATTAAAATAGAAAGTGCCATAAAACTGAAAAGAAAAAAAAATGTAGATCCAGGATATATATATAAAAAGTAACTGACAGCAGCTTGATACCTACCCTAGCCCCAGGCTTAGGAGAAGAACCAGACTTGAGAGACTTTTGGATCATCATCAGGTTAGAAACTATATGGATCTTTCTGTCTTGTGAATGGTGTTCCAGACAGTAGGCATCACGTCACAGAATGCTCTGAATAACAAAAGAACTGAGGAATCTTCATTGTAAAAAGAGAGAGGGGGGGGAAAGGGACAATAGCTACCTCCTCAAGAGTTTACCCCTAGTGAATACTTCTCAACCAAATAATAAATGCTCTAAATTCAGAATGAGAGAGAAAGTCTTCAGAGAGTCATTTTTGATTTTGGCAGCATATAAATTTGATAAATAAATAAATAAAATAAATTCAGAATTATGCAGAAACAGGATTATAACACATCGTAATCTAATTGTTGAGTTCTCTTCTCACTTTATTGATGACTTACCTTAAAGGATTTATTAAAGTGAATGTCCTTTTTGTTTATATCTTCCTCCACTCTTTTCCCTTCGTAAATGAATTAATGAGGGCGCATAGGCCACTAGATTTAGATCAAAGGCTAATCTGACACTTCAGAAAATATTCCAAAGTCATCCCAAAACTGCTGTGTTTTCCATATCTGCAACATTTTTAATTGCTTCTTAAAACATTGTAAATGGTTTTCCTGATGTTTCATCAACTCCTACAGGATAGTTATTAGAAATATTTTGTAGTATCACATAACTTCAGTTTCTAGAATGTCTGGCTCTAGTTCAGTGATCAAACCATCATATGCAATGGTTCTTAAAAGTTTGTGAACTCTTTTGAAATTTCAATAAATTAATAATAAATGTCAAAAATGTTCTCCACACAAGTCCTAAAACTGGATAAAGAGAACCTAATTAAACATGTGAATCAAAAACATTAACACCTGTTCATTTATTTATTGAGGAAAATGATCCAAACCTATGGCAAAATTATGTGAAGTTTTTCTTCCAAGGGTTCCCCTTGGACAGCAATACTGAAGCGAAATATTTCTGATAACTGTTTCTCAGTTTTGCACTTGAAGGAATTTTAGCTCCTTGCAGAACAGCTTCATCTCAGGAACATTTTCCTCACATGAACTGCCAACCTCAAGTCTTTCCACATTTCTATAGGATTGGGTCAGGACTTTAACTTGGCCATTCCAAAACATTAAGGGTTTTTTTTCTGCTTTTACCCTTCCTTGGTTGTACAGTTTGTGTGTTTTGCATCATTGACTTGCTACATGATGCACTTTCTTTTAAGCTTCAGTTCACAGACAGATACACTGACATTTGTGAGGGCAAGGGATACAGTTCTTCCATATATTTGCATTATAAAAAGAGTCCTTTCTGTAATTTTCTTAAACAATTCTTATGTAGTTCCCACATTTGATTGCTTTTTATTTTTTTGCACCCCTTACTTAAATATAACTCTCTTCATTGGAATTTCATCTTGCTGGATGAATTTTCCTGTTTCTGTGGCCTTTTGCTTTTCTATTTTCAACATGCTCAGAGAAAAACATTTCATTTGTTTTTCTTTTTTTGCATCTCAGGGTATTTTCATTTGCTTTATTTTTAACACTCTCAACATTTATCCCAGAGGTCTTTGGATCATCTTATTATCAAATATGTTCTATCATATATATTATTCACATTTAATGAATTGAACACTGAATATTGCAACAGTTATAGCAATATGACTTAGATAATTTTGTTTTCTTTAGCTTAAATTATAATTTTACAAGAGGTAGTTAGCAATCTGAGCTATAATTAACATCATAATTTGTTTTGGCTGACTGAATAATAGCTGTTGTACTTGCATAGTGTATAATTAATTAGATTTCATTGTTGTCCATCAAACGCATTTGAAATCTGGAATTATCTTTTAGATTGCTGAAAGTGCTATGTGTGTACGTATGCGTGTGTGTGTGTATAATCATTCTTTTTATGGAACTTGTGCCTAAATCAATAAACAAACCCTTTTTTTCCCACTATTCCAGATACTATTTTATTTACACTTTTAACATTTCCAAACTATATCCAATTAATTTATTTCTCTATTTCTCTCATTTTCTTCCTTTGTTATGTCACTAAAGTATTGCAAATTACCATAACCTATTCAACCTCTATTTCCTCTGCTCTGTGGAATGTATGATCACTGTAATACTGACAGGCCTTAAATTTAAATTGTGATTATTCTGTCATTTTTGGGTTGTATCTAAACCTTAACATTGATATTCTTTTGATAGCTTTGCTTGGAACATCTGACATCTTGCAATGATACATTTAATATCATAAAGATTGAACAGACTGACTATAAGCAACAGCATGACAAAGTTGCAACAATAGTGCATTGGAAGATCTGCAACAAATACCATTTGCCTCAAAGCAAGAACTGGTGGGATCATAAATTGCACAAAATAATCAAAAATTAAGAATCCAAAGTGGTCTGGGACTTTAGATTTCAAATAGATAGACCTGCCACATAACACCTCACACTTAACAACAACAACAATAAGAAAGTCTGGATTGTGGATGTGGCGGTACCTGGAGACAGCAGAACGGTAGTGAAAGAACTGGAAATAACAAAATACAAATACCTGCAAATAGAAATAGAATGACTGTGGCAAAAGAAAGCAAAGGTAGTACCAATAGTAATAAGCACCTTTGATGCAATCACAAAACAACTGGAACATCACTTGAACACCATCAGCATTGACAAAATCACAATCAGTCAATTGCAAAAAGCAGCTTTACTTGGAAGAGCTTACATCTTTAACATCATTAAAGAACATCTGCTTATCCCAGAGCTTTGGGAAGAATTTGACAAACATGCCAAATCCAGTCTACACATCGGGCCAACTATGCAACAAACCACAATAATACTACTCCATTTTTTTGTTATTTTTTCCTGTCGTAGATCTGAGTATTTCCTGGAGTAGATCTGATGCTCCTCTTTTATGAAATAATACCTTCCAACTAGTATTCCCACAAAGCCAGTATGTGTCTTGTAAATCCCTAAAATTTGGAGTAAACTAATGCATCACAATGAACATGTACTTTTGTAATATATGTATTTTTTAAAGACAAAAATAAACAAAAACCCAAGAATCCCTCCAAAGTTTTGTGAATAGAAAACTCACCTCTTCCCTATGATAAAAAGATGGATCTGTCATGTGCTTGATTCCTTTCCTCCTCTTCTTATACTGTCCTTTTATATAGGAAGAAATAGAGTACATAGATTTTGTTTGTTTTCTTTTGCAGATACATTCTCTCTTTGCCTACAAAATTCACAGTCACATATTGTCAAAGGTAAGTATAGATCACTTTATAAAAATCAAATTTCATTTAGTCTATTAAAATATATTATTTGAAAGACTGCTTCAATTCAATTTGATTTATAAATCCAGGAGATTGAGTTCTACTCCTGCCTTAGGCATTAAGGCTAGCTGGGTGACTTTGGGCTGGTTTTTTTTCTTAGTTCAACCCACCTCACAGGACTGTTGTTGGAGAGAAAATAGGAACAGGAAGGAATATTATGAATGTTTGCATCTTGAACTACTTATAAAGTAATAAAGGCAGGATAAGAAAATATCTAACACGTTAAGTAAATAAAATTTTTAATTCAGAAAGCTGAATTGTGTAAGCATCTCTTAAATGAGAACAATGATTATGATATTCTTGTAATTGTTCCCTGGTTTTCCTGTGTCTCCCACCTGCTTTAAGAGGTGCCAACATCACCACGGAGAGAAACCAAATCTCATAGTTATCATTATCACAATAAACTGCTGGTAGGAAAAATGATGTTACACTTAGAGTTAGATAGATATACCACATTTAAGTTTCTTCTGGTTCTAATGATAATGCTGACATTTGAAATCATTTCTACTATAAACATTTAAAAACGTTTAAGAATGTTCACAGTGACAGTATAGTGTGACTGCATTTTATGATATAAATGGCCATTTTTTTCTTTCATTGTTTATTAAGCAGCAAGAACATTAATGTGAGAAGAAAGGATGCATTAGATGAAGCCTAATGCATTCATAATGTTTTATTTATTAGCATGTCTATTAAGAGGGATAGATTGTTCCTCCCCACCAAATAAAATAACATAAAATAAATTTATACACCAAGACATTTTTCAAATGTTTTTAAATTTAAACTATTTCTAGTCTACACTGATGCATGAATAATAAAACATCATACAAGGCTCCAAATAAAAGAATACCTGTACATCTGTCTTCAAAACAGCTTTAAAATGAAAAAGATGGTGGGAAACAATATCAGGACTTATATTCATTTTAGCCAGTTCTTGCTATACTTAGTTTTTATTGATGTTCCTTGTAAGTTAGCTGATAACTTACAGTTTTATTTTATATATTATTTTATAAATATTTATATATATAAATTTATATATAATTTATATAATTATATATAAATAATTATATATAATTATGTATAATTATATATAATTTATATATAAATTATTTATATATAAATATTTATTTATAAAATAAATATTTTATACCATTTATGTTATTCATTTTGTTTTTTATGTGACCCTTCTATAGCAAAGTTTATGAAAAACAGCTTATACAAGTCATTGCCTGCATGTTCACTTCATTTGTACAGTGTAAAAGCAGACTTCTAGCTCTAAGAGTAGTTTTTCTATCCCAAATATTGGTTGAAGAGCATTCAAGGGAGCAGATTTGTTCTGGTTTCCGAGGTTTGAACAAACTACAATGGAACCTTGGATTATGAGCCTGATCCATTCCGGAAGAACACTCTTAGTCTGAAATGCTCTTAAACTGAAATGAGGTTTTCCATAGGAAACAATGGAAAGTCGGATGATCCATTCCACGCCCCCAAAAATATTCACAAAAAATAATTTTCACTGGAATTTTATGTAGAATGATTGTCCCTAACATCTGAAACAAATAACAATGATTAACATATGATATAAAGCAGAAATAGAGCAAACTAACCAGCACTTACGGATCTGCTTCAAGGCTGCTGCTAGGCCGGCTGCTCTCTGGCACCCCCTGCTGGCTCGGAGGATCCGCTGCCGCCACTGCTGAGGGAAAACTGCCTTTTCCCTTAGAAGCGCCTTTCCAGGGATCTTTCGTGGGCGGTTTGGAAATGTTTCTTGTCTTAACCTGTCTCTGTGCTATGAGGGGATCAGACGATCCGTCCCACGCCCCCAAAAATATTCACAAAAAAATAATTTTCAACGGAATGTTATATACTGAAACAAGTAACAATGATTAACTGATTAACAATGAGGATCCGCTGCCGCCGCCACTCAAGGCAAAAGGGCCTTTTCCCTTTTCCCTCAGCAACGTCTCACAGTATATCACACGGACAGCGACGGAGTAAACAGCACATGGCAGCGTTGACAGAACTCTCGCACAATTGCTGCCTGAATGGGAAATACAGAGTACGCTGACTGATGGCGCGCGTAAGTTATCGCACAAAGCTTGTTTGTCTTGCGAATTGCCGCTCGTCAAGCGGAATAACTTTTATTAAAAAAAATTTTTGCTCGTCTTGCGAGGTTCCACTGTAGTTTGTTATAGCTATCAATGTGTTAAGTATGAGCATGACATTCCAGGCAAATATCCCTGTTTGGATATGAATTTTACTTGATAAGCGTAATATACTTCTAATCTTCAACCTAGATTAAATTAATTGCCTGAAAAGACAACTGGCTTAAGTGCTTCCTAAAAGTGACATGGCAGGATACACATAAATATTAGCCATAACCGAATCTAGTTGTCAACTATCAACCAGAATGGGAATAATATTAATAATGCATTAATTTTTGAGCCTTTCATAAATATACCCTGAATATAAAACAATGTTCCATAAATATTTTTGAATAAACAAGCATTTGTTCCTATTACAAAGAAGATTTGCAGAAATTAATTATTTGCCCAATAGCCACTGATTTATACAGTTGGCAACATTAGGACAGAGTAACGCTTTCCTTCTTTCCTCAGCTATTTGTAAACTCTCATCAAACAGTCACTTTAGCGTCTTGAATTTATTTTTTGGGGGGGTGGTTCTGTACAATTTTGTACAATTGTACAATTTTAGTACTTTTTTGTACAATTTTATGCACCTCCATCCAACTCCACCTTCAGGCACTCAGTCTACCAGATCTAATCCTTTAAATCTATTCCTCACCTCCACTATACATCTATAAGGGATATCATTGAGATCATATCTGAATGACCTTGTGGTTTTGCAATAAAGGTCAAGATCTGAGCTCCAGGTCTTGTTTTATTGACTGTATAGAGCTTCTTCATCTTTGGCTCAAATAATATAATCAGTCTGATTTCAGTGTTGACCATCTGGTGATGTATCTCTTGGGTTGTTGGAAAAATGTATTTGTTATGATCAGCATATTCTAACAAAATTCTGTTAGTTTTTGCCCTACTTCATTTTGTACTCCAAGGCAAACTTGGAGGCAAACTCCAAGGCAAACTTGCCTATTATTCCAGTTGACTTCTTTAGCATTCAAATCCTCTATGATGAAAAGGACATTTTTTTTTGGTGTGAGTTTTAGAAGGTGTGGTAGGCCTTAATAGAATCAATCAACTTCAGTCTCTTCGGCATCAGTGGTTGGGGCATAGATAACTGTGATATTGAATGTTTTGCCTACTATAATATATGAATACAAAATATCAAATACTGACCAAGCAATATAATAGAACAACCAAACTGGCCCCTAATGCTAATGACAGAAGGATTTTTAATTCTGCAGCTAAAACCTTTCAAAAAATCTTTCCAGATATTTCAGGAAGTTTCTGCAGGTTAAAACAGCTGGACTATCCCATGAGTCATGACATGGTTTCTAAACCTAAGCCATGCCCAAAAAAGTTATATTCATCCTTTACTTGTGAGCATTTCAGAAGCCAGCACTTCTGGAAACTCTGAAGTTGTATCTTAAAAATGAGACCATCAATCAACTAATGCTGTTTCACTGATTCAGCGTTCACACACCAACAGAGAATCCCTCTCCTCTTCAAACTAGGGGTGAAACACATTATAAAAGAATACCAGGGATACCAGATGGCAAAAATCTAAACAACTTTTAGATATTAGCAATATTATATTTTTTATTTTTTTGTTGCTTTTGGATGATCATCTAAATTTTTACAGCCCACATCTGATAGCTCCAAGACAGACAGATGTAGGAGAACTGAATGACATTGGTAGCTAATGGATATTATTCCTAAACCTAGGCACGAACAAAATGGAATCACTATTCAAAGTTTTTGCGTACTTCCTAATCTATTAGTTCATTTCCATGCCTTTTAAAAGGAGAAGGATTTAAAAAAATAAAACTAGATATAACCCAAATAGACTGTATTCCTGGAAGAACCAGCAACCAGTTAAGTTTCTCTGGCCAAAGAAGAAAGTGCTATAAATTAGATTTTGATACATAAAAATAAATTTCAGTTTAGAAAGAAGAGTCTGCTTCCTTCTGTAAATTGTACCAAGCATTGTGAAATATTCTGAGAATGAAGTCAGAATCCTTGTACCTGCCTTTCCTGCCCTTTGGCAAGTACAAGGGTCTTTGTATAATAACAACCTAATCTTGATTTCAGTCTGTACTTATGCTGAGAGTGCCACAATTTTATTTCTTGGAGTATTAAGAAAAATAATTAGCAATTTTCACTATATAGTTTCTGAGAGCTAGTTTGGTGTAATGGTTAAGGCATCAGGCTAGAACTGGGAGATAATGAGTGGCAGTCCCACTTTAGGCATAAAACTAGCTGGGCTGGTTCCTTTCTCTCAGCCCTAGAAAGAAGGCAGTGTTAAACTACTTCTGAAAAAGAAAACTTGCCAAGAAAACTGCAGGGATTTGTCCAGGCAGAGCCAAGATCTAGATATTATTAAAGAAATATATATATTAACTATACCTATACACTGTTATATATTTTTCTCCTGCTAGGCTAGCTGCCCAACTCCTGTGGAAAATTGAGAGAGAAGGAGGAGGCCTTACTGAGGGGTGTCTAGTCTCCATTGACAGCCTGCAAAATCACGTGGAACATTTTGGGGAGGAGGAGAAGAAGGAGCTGCAGATAGATCTAAAGAATTTCCTGGAGTTCTGGCCACCTGAGAACAAACAATTTAGCATGCAATACATCTCCCATATATTGGGTGTGGTATGTATATGTGGTTGAAACCTGGAAGGAATTGCAAGCAGGGAATTGGGCCAACTAAAGCAAACAATCTTGAAGATTCCTCCAAAATGATTTACATGGCAGAACAATTCACCTTAGATGTTACCTCACCTCACTTAATTTTCAGCCTTACATGCCATCTCTTTTATATATATAAAATTAAATATACAGTGGAATCTTGATTGCAAGTAATGTGGTTCATGAGTGTTCCACAAGATGAGCAAAATTTTTTAATAAAATTTAATTCAGTTAACAATGAAAACTTGAAAGATGAGCTTTGTATGATGAGCTTGTGCAGGAAATCTCACAGCTGAGTCAATGGTTCTTTTCTCTCGCTGTGTAAAAAGCATAAATTAAGTGAAACCAGTAGTGTTAGTGAAAGTCGTTCAAGAGAAAGAACTCCCAAGATTCAAATTCCAAAATCTCCTTCCAAGCAATAACCCTCCTCCTCCTCTCCTCCCTCTCATCTCCCTCACGCCAGCCATGACTCTTTCCAAAGTGTAGGTAGATTGACCCCCCGTCTTTCCTGTCACACACACTCAGAGCGCTCTTCGCACAGCACCATCCAGCCCATCCCTCTCCTGCCCATCTCTTCTCCCCCTCTCATACCACATAGGCAGGTTATAATGATAAGAAACATTTCCAAACCATCCAGGAAAGACCCCCGGAAAGGCATTACCAAGGGAAAAGGCCACTTTGCCCTCAAGTGGCAGCAGCAGATCCTCCCAATCCAACAGAGGCTGCCAAGACAGCAGCCAGCTGAGCAGCAGCTGATTGCTAGAATCTGCCTCAGAGTGGAACCATAGTGATAAGATTAGCACTCAAAGCAACCACCCCTCCCAGGAAAGGCCAGATGAACCACCTAAGAACTGTACAGAAACAAGAGAGAACAGAACTTCAAGGTTAAGTGGAAATCCTCTTAGATAAACCAAGAGACCATCAAGAACCATCACCCAAATTGAACCACAGTCATTATTCTCTGCCCGGATTGGATCGGACCCTTGGGGACTCTCAAAATCTTCTAGCAAAAGTTAAAATGCTGGTTAATTTCTTTTATTTTTACTTTATATTGTATATGAATCATTGTTACTTGTTTCAGATATTAGGGACAATAATTTGTACATAAAATACCATTGAAAATGATTGTTGTATGAATATTTTTGGTTGAGTGGAATGGATCATCCAATTTTATCTTATTTTCTATGGGAAAATTTGATTTGGCATATGAGCATTTTGGATTAAGAGCATTCTTCCAGAATGAATTATGCTCACAATCCAAGGTATTGTATGTAAAATCAGCAGATTTCATAACAAACAGTTCAGATTTGAAATTATAACTCCCAGGATAAAATAAAGATGGCAAATTAATAAAGATAACAAAATAAGGCCATAGCTTTTTAAATCCTTAAGTTTTTCCAGCAAAATTAGAAAATAAAAAGTATTGAATGCTTCTTTATTTTGTTTCACCACCAGAGCCCTTCTCTTTGTTGTTTAGCAATAACAGTGTCTCAGAAATGGCACAGATCTTCAAAAAGGAACAGCAAGTTGTAACTGAAAAAAGCATATTTTAGCTTAAGAAAGATAAGAGAGTGTTTAAGAAAGGAAGGGCATGCTTTATTGTCCATTTGGGAAAAAAAAGATTTCCAAAATGGCTGTTTTTAATTGGAAGTGATTGTAGCCCTGCCACCCAGCTGAACAACTGCTACTTCCATTGCAACTCCAAAGTCTCCTTGCATACTGTCTGCTCTCAGGAAGATCTTGTGGGCTGATTCTGAGACTCTCCCTAATCCAGGAGAGTCTTATAAACTCAGGGGAACACAATTCTCTGTTCATAAATTAAAAAAGCCTCAGTTCAGCTCATTCATGCTGAACCAATCAGGCAGCCATTGTCACTGAAAGCCAATAACTCTCAGCCTCATTCTGTTTTATGAATCCCCAAGAACAAGGAATGAAACAAATTTCCCAATACTCACACTGTTTACACTACAAACAATTAGGAAAATTTATTTCTAATGTATACAAGAGACATAGTGACAGAGGTAAGGAAAAAAGAGCAGGAGATGACTGTTAACTTGTTCTTGAGATGTATACATACTGTATAACCTGGATAATAAAGATTTCTAATATAAATCTTAATAAGTGGATGAGGTGAACTGTGCATCAGTTCATATTTTAGTTCCTAAATTCTATCTAGGAAATATCTCCTTCTGTAAGTATAGAAACTGATTGTCTCTGATCTAGAAAATAATATTTTTCCTAATCTATCTTATTTGTTTTTGTGGGGACAGATCAACTGCAATGGTTTCACCCTGAGTGACCAAAGGGGACTCCAGGCAGTCGGCGTAGGCATCTTTCCCAACCTTTGCTTGGTGAATCATAATTGTTGGCCCAGTTGCACTGTCATCTTTAACAATGGCAAGTAAGTATTCTTTGTCTGCAGAATTATTTTCAGTTCAGGGTTTAACACAAAGCCCATTAGAAAACAGTTTGCTTTTTAGAGGAATGACTACCTGACTCTAACGCATTGACATCCATTTCCAGAAAATATATAATGTGGCCGCTGCAGCAAGCTTATTTCTGAACTCATTTAGAAAAATGGGGAACCCATTGGAAGGTTATGTTGTAGAAATCCAATTTCATTGAATGGGAAAAGAGGATACCATTACTATGCTCTTGGAAAGCTGAGATTTATTCATTGGAGACAGTGCCAATAAATACTCCAATGGCTTATATTCAAGGAATATTGACAGCTCTTACTAATGTTGGACTTATATAAATAAATTAGGAAAATGGTTGAATGTCATAATACTTTACTGTTTTAGTTTTTTAATTGAGTAAATTCCTAGTATGATTTAGCAATGTCAGTTATAAGGTTCTGATTCACTACAATTGGGATCCTTCTGTTGGAGGAATGGATGGTGGTATTTCTAAACATACACATGTAGAACCAATCTATTAAATCTGTACTATCCAACAGTATTCCGTAGTCAAATAGGATAAAGCTCCTACAGGTCTGTATGAAAGACAAGCACCTAGTCATCTTAGAAAGAAAATAACAAGAATTAGCTTCTGTCTGAATTTGCTCTACAGATTATCTGTTTGATTGCCATAAAGATAACAAATCTACTCCTAGAGAACATGGGATAAGAGTTGGAGGCCAAATGTGATCTCTCTTGAATGTTACTGTGTATATATTCTAGCTACCTCATTAAACAAACTGTGAATATCAGGAGAAGTATTTGAATGCGGAGCAAGAGCTAAACCTTATGTAAATGTTGCTGTTGCTCAGAAATGAGTAACCCATAATCCATAGGCTATTTATGGCTCCCAGATTCAACTCACACTCCCAATTTTCAATGGCAAAACACCATCTTCTTTTTCAGTAAGTAGAAACAAAACAGGTATATTAAGCTTCAGTAGGCTTAAGGCATTTAATTATTAAAATCTGCCACTATGCCCACCCTATCCCCAAAAGGCTATCCCACACTTCCTTGGGTGATCTCAGTGCAGTACTACATATCCCTGCAATCTCCAGGGGCTGATTAAAAACAAAGAAACATAGCCTCAGTGCAGAAAGGCCAGGTTGTAGTATGAGTCAGATTGTCAAACTGTTATTTTTAATATCACTGGTGACTTTGACTCCCACTGTAATTGTACCATTTACCGTGAATGGAAAAGGGTTATATGAAACCTCTCTGTCATGGTGGAAGAGGGTGATATATTTGTCACTCCAATCTGTTTGATTGGATGAAGTGTTATTTATAACCATGCTTGAATAGAACCTTGGGCAAGGAAGGAATTCAAGAATGTAAACTGAAGCCATGGCAGGATTTTGAAGAACTGTTCCGGTCTAGCAGTTCTTTTTATATTGCTTTCCTGGATATTTCTTGATTGCGAGGCATTTGCACTGGGGCAAATTAAAAAATAAGATAGGGATTAGATCAGCTGGCATTAGTGGCTGTGCAGCACTATTCTATTTAAAACCAGCTTTTTCCATTTCTTTTGATCCAGACTAAGTAAGATAAGTGAGTTCACAAATAAACTCTTAGCACAAAAGGAAGCAGCAAGGGAAAGTTCCAACCTAGCCAGATGTATATGTTGCTACTTCTGGCTGAGGGAAAAAATTTTCAGGAACGATATTAAGATGGAGAATAGGAGAGAAAGCATAGCTGGAAATCATCCCCAGAAATACAAACAAAAAACTATTATGTGGAGAGGTCAGTCTTCTCTTGGAGACTGCCTTTCAGGCTTCAGGAGAAGTCTTATGTTAGCATTTGCCACCCTTTTCCTTTCAAGTGGAGAATGTAAATCAATGAAACTTGCTTGTAGATTTGTGGTGTTTAATTTTCGTTGCCTGAGTAGAATCTCAGCTGAGATCACACCATTATAAAGTTCTTGGGATAGATCAAAGCATAAAAGTAAATTATTCCAGGAGGATTCTAGGGTTAGGGTTAATATATATGTCATATATATTTACCCCCCAGTGAGGCACCACCTTGTTGTGGTTGGGGGGCTTGTGTGCTCTAATGAAGATGAGAGCTCTGCCAGAGG
>JANHZU010008061.1:209337-222413 GCA_032468055.1 Acrochordus granulatus
TTTGGATAAAAGGTGAAACGTCTTCTACTTGAAAAATCCAATCCAGATGCCTGTTTTTTAAACTTTTGTTGCAAAGCTTTATTATTTATGTTGATTTAGTAAAATCAGGATCATTTTCAGAGAACACAATGCTTAAATTACTTTATGTGATGACAGCCACCATGGAGATGTTTTTGTTCACCTAGTTCTAAAGAAGTTAATTATAACACTAAAGTCACCTATTTAGATGACAATCTTCCAATCGCAATCAACATAATCGGCCTGTTCTATTCACCTTTATCTGATATCCCTACAGGATCCCAATGGAGCCTTATGTTTAGATAGAACTGTACTGACATGGTCAAAGCTACTCCAAATATAGTATTTGCTAGCTGTTTAGGAAATAGAAGTTGAATCAGCACAGGCAGCCACGTGGAAAGAATCAAGTACAAATACAGCCTGAAATGCAGCAATTGCCAGAAACAATTTCCACAGTCCAAGGATCAACAAATGCAGAAGGTCCAACACAGGAATTGGCAAGTGAAGAGACTTTCACCATTTCATCTCATATGATTTATAGCATCCTATGCCATCATCCAGCTGTTGCTGTGCTGATATATCAGTGATGAGGACAGAAATTACTATAAATTACAATTGAGGAAAATGGCCATTGTGTCAGGAACCAGCACACAAAATTAAAGACTTTTCAGCCCAAATTCTTATGCTCACTGCATGTATCTGTTAGACCCTTGCAAAATCCCTGTTCAGGAATAGAAATCTCCTGAAATGTAGATTATTGCTTTTGATTTTTAAACAAGCACTTTTAAATTTAGTAGATGAAAGCCTACATCCATTGAAATTGGTGTTCTTTAGGGCTGGTTCAGCTTCTCAAAATCACAGTTTTTTTGTCTACTGAAGAAACAGATTAAGGAATTATCTCCTTGAGGATTCAGGTTAGGGATATTTGTATTGCCTTGTCAGCTTCAATATTTCTACAAGAAAATTGTTTCCCAGAGCGCTCCAGAATTCCTCAAATGAGCCCATCCAAAGAGACAGTACATAATACCATTATGTATTATTTGTGCACTGCTCCAGATAATAATGATATTACCAGGAAAAAAACAATGTCAATAATGTGATTTTAGTTTGCCTAAGTTTGTGAACTGTGATGTCTCCATGCCAAAGTACTTTACTTTGATTATTAATTTTGTATAACATAAAACACAGAAATAAAATAAAAAGTAAAATAAAACCAGATGGAACAAAAGTTAAACTAAATACAGACAACATGAATAAGAATATCTTCATTTAGATAAATCACCTGAATAGTAGTACAATTAATACAAAGGATCATAAAATGCACATACTTCCAATGTTATGTCACCCTCTGCATCATTCTGTGATGCACTTCTCCAAAGAGAAAAAAATAGCAATAAGCATGTGTCTATTAGATTGAAAGGATACATGTACATGAATATTCAAATAAAAATTTTTTCATGATTAGTTTACACAAAATTATTTTCATATGCAAGTATTAGAAAAAAAATGGACTTTTACGAAAATACAAAAAAATGTGCAGAACATTGCTTCTGGAATTAATTACAATCCCTTTACCAGCAATAGCCATACAAGTGTCATTTTTTTCTATATAATAAATATTGGGGTTTTTTTGTGGGGGGCTCTTCCTTTTAGATTGCATCTGTGAATGTTTCAGCATCATGATGAGCACACTAAATACTCCTCCTAAGCTGACTAGGAAGAAAAGGGCTTGGAATAGGACAATGGGCAACATTCTCAGCAGCTGCCCGATGTCCCTTTCCCTAAGGATGCACGGGGAACTGTTGGAACCCATATTCCCTGCCAGATCAGAAACAATTTTAACGTGATATTAGTTTTGCTGGCTTCTCCCTCCAACCCTACCTCCTGTATCACATATGGTCTTATTTTGTTTAACCTCCTGAGAGTTACAATATTTTCCGGGGGGACAGAAGTTAATAATTTCTTACCAATATTCTGTTAAGCTGAAAAAAATAAAAATAAAAGGGTCAGTAGTAGGAGAATTATAGAGGATTTGTATGCAATTTTTCAGACAAAGCTTGTCTTTAAAAAAATCTCAGGGATGCAAAATGAGACATACAGAACTAGAAAAATTAAAATCAGGGACAAACTGCAACCAGAGATTTGCTTATTATACATTGTAAGGTATCATTACAGAGGGTGCTTTCATCCTTTCTTTACCTCACATAATTTAAACTCCTAGTTGCAGATGGTCATATAGAAAAAATGCTGACTTAGAGGATCTGCCTCTGAAGAATGAAAAACTAGTACTGACTCACCTAACAGTCCACAGACGATGAACTAATTATGAGGAGGAAGATCCAAAGGCTTCTAATTAGAATGAATGGCTTTTATTTTATTTTTTTAGTTTTATGCTTACTGCCAGGATTTCAGAAATAGTTTCAAAAAGGAACCTGAAAGGTTGTGGAAACCTTGATGACACTGAACAAAACAAGATGGTCAACCAGCAGAACAACTTAAGTCCTTAGAAAAGTACTTCTGTGCATTAATAATAGACAATATACAACTGTGATGTAAATCTGTATATCACATTGTTCAACTGGAAACACATTTTTAAATTCTGTGTTTTAATTGTTGTGATAAATGACAACAATCAAACCTGTGTATAATATGTATTTCAGAATGGTATGAATAAAAGGATGGGAGAGAATTAGCCGTTTTGAAAGAAATCTTTTGAGCTATAGGGATTTATCCTTTTAATTATTCTCTGATGAAATTAAGTTGTTCTTCTTCTCATGCTCCATATTTATCATGCCACATTCTCCCTAAATCCATGTTTGTGCAAATCTTATTAATAAACATGATCATTGGATTTTTATACATTGTTTGCAATATTTCTTATTGCAGATCAGGAAAAATTATGATGGGAATAAATATACTATAACACCTCAAATAATTTCATACAAAGGGTTTAAAAAAGCTTTTGCAACAATAGGTTGGAGTACAGATGTAAAATTTCCTTTAACCAAAAATTAATCTTAATTTTAAATACCTTTCTTTCATTTTTTCCCCAAAATGATGTAAAACTATTCATGATTACATTGTAGCATATCTGATCTCTAGAGTGGTACATATTGTTCTGTTGCTCTTTTATTTTTATTCTTTCAGCAGCCTTAGGAAGTACATTGGGGAAAAAGATGTTGGCTATATGTATACTTGTCTGCTGTTATCCATGGATTATTGAATTAATTGAATTCCTTTTTTTTTCCTCAGTCATAAGTGAACCACACTGCTTAGTGACTGAGTGTATTGTTAAACACAGGATGTATTGTCAGAGGCCATTCAAGATATAATGCTTCTTCTAGGCTGTACCCCCAAATTAAATTTAATAAAAAATAAAATACTACAGAATTGGATTACAGTATTTACAATTACAGTAAGCATACTGTAAAATCATACAACACATCAGATTAACTCTTGACAGAGTTTAGTGGGAAAAGCACATTTTCAAAGCACCTAGTTAAAAACTGTAATGGGCAAAAGAAATAACTTTGAAGAACACCCCCAATCAAGGAAACAATCAGATAAAAAAATCTGAGAACTGTAACTGAGAAGTCATATCAGGCAATATTGTCCCTAGTTCTCATAATAAATAAAGGGGGAGGAAGAGGAGAAGTATATGCCAACCTACCAGATCTTTGTATTTGGCATATTGTTTGATGAAAAGGTATTGACAGATTCAGGTGCTGCTGAGCTTGTACTTCACTATGACTGTCAAAATTAACTAGGGAACAAACCATCAGATAATTAATATAAGAACACAACAGTAATACATCATCTCTGATATACAATATAATACATTGCTGTTCTATTTTTATAGCCACCAAGAATTGTTTTTGTTATGGAAGCATAGAAATATCTTAGATACATAAACAAGCAAATAAATAAACTAATACAAATTTGCAAGCTGTTGATAATTTCAGAGAAAAAACTGAGCCAAAAATAATCAATATACTTTTTCAGCAGTGTCAAAATACACCATCAATTTTGAGTTTTCAAAGAAAATGCTGAAATACTCATTTACAGAGCCAAATTTAAATCACTATATAGAATCTATTCTATTTCTTAAGTGAAGCTTCAATTTACTTGGATTCCCATGTAATCAATCAAGGAGAGATTAAAAAAAAACAGAGAACATAATAAAGGTGACCATAAAGCTGGGATGTGCATTATTTTAATGGGCTATTTTTGCCTTTAAATTCTTGTGTTGTTTTGGGGATATATTACAAATAAAATTAATATACTTAATGTGATTAGTTGTATATTCAATCAATTTATCTTCTTTCATATTAAAAATAGTTTGGTAGAAACTTTCAAATGCCTCTGATAGAACAGAACTGTTTTAGGCTTTCAGGAGAAGCATGTAGGTTGTATATCTTTGCCTTAAACAATACTAAATTTAACCATTTCACAGTCAGTGGTATCCATTTGGGAAGAGTGAGAACTTTAAAGGGTGAATTGTGTGCCATAAAAGATTGAAAGCTTAAGACACCTTTATAAACAATTGCAAAAACAAAATATGTTGGGTGAGGGACAGCATTTTGCCTCTATCTACTTGGAGGCATCTTACTGAAGGTCAGCCAGTGAGTAATTTTCTTTTCTATTGAGAGAAGAAAAATGTCTTCATAACAATATCTGGCTCACACTGCTTTGTGTAAGCCTCGATGCAGCATTGTGCCAAACAGTTAAGACACTGAGCTTGTTGGCCAGATGGTCCAGTCTGACCTAAGTGCCACCATGTAACAGGATGAGCTCCCATTATTTGCCCAGCTCCTACCAACCTAGCAGCTCAAAACCATGACTATGAAAGCATCTTCAGATAACGCTGGATCTTCGGCTAGAAACAGAGAGTTGGACACAACTGGCAGGGAAGCCTTTAGTTTTACCTTTTCAATGCAGCACACATCATAGTTCATGTGCTGAGCCATCTTAATATTAATCTTTACAAATATATGTGGCTCCCCTTTTTTGGCCAGTCATAGGACACAGTTCCAAAATGTTCATTATGATGAACATCATAATGAGTGCTCCATTTACATTTTCACAAGTGGTATGAGTACAAGTGAGATAGTGGCCAAGCTCAGCCAGTTTCCTTCCTCTGTGTATGCAGACCTCAGTAGAGCAGTATTTGTGGCTGTGAATTTAGTGCTGTTATATTAAGCCAGTATCCCAAGAATTCTTTAAAGCTTTTTTTCTATATCTATAAGCATTAGTTCATTAAATGTTTATTACAATTTTGGACTGGGTAAAAATGGCCAATATTTCCTCCAAGAAAATATTTTCAAATTATTTAACATGACCCACCTTCTGATTTTTAAGCAAGCCTATGACAACAATGCTACTGTTATAAAAAAAAATGTAAAAACATAAACTTCCAATTTTCAGAAGATTTTGGATTTAAATTTGGATTTTAAAAAGAGATGGTTTTAGGCAATAACATAAGTAAATCTTGACTAATTTGGGAGTGTGTGGGAGGAGACAAAATGATTGAATGTTTATAAGGATATAACAAAACAGGAATAGTAGATGGTCTGGTAAATGTCATGTGACAATGACCTTAAGAAACAGGAGGAAGGGTCCCAGTCTAGACAATGGCCTGATAAACAAATTATGAATCTAAAGGAAGGATAAGGATGGAGAAACTATTTCAAAAGAGTCCTTTCCTAATTTGGGAGAGTAAAAATAAGGGAAAGAAGAGGTACTTTCAGGTTTGTAAGATTCTCTTACTCTAACATCACAATAAAAGTAGTGTTAGTTCTCATGGTCTGATGCTTCTTGTCCGGACCACCTCAAAGGGCAGACAGGTATGGACAAATCATGGCATGCTTTAGGATAGTGATTCTCATTATGGGCCATTTGCCCTCCCCAGGTTTCAGGGGGACATAGCCTTTTTTCTAGTTAACAGCGACTATTGGGATGGGAGTCAGAGAGATAAATGAGACCTAGAAAGGGTCCAAAAAGTTTGAGAATCTCTGCTTCAGGGGATAAGAAGCAGAGGCAGGTAAACTTTTTAAAAGATCAAGGGTATTGTACCATCTGGAAATTTAAACTAAGTTCAAAATTATTATTAATATTTGACTAAAGGAAAGATGGAAGGAAAGAAAGATCTGAAAACTCTGAAACTAATCATGCCAATGATGTCATTTATCAGGTCTTTTCCCTCAAATGTCACAATCATTTTTCTGCATGATAATTATTTTAATAATAATATTTATTGCCAAGTGAGGAACTACCTTGATGTAGTTGTGGGGCTTGCATGCTCTGAGGAATATGAGAGCTATGCCACAGGTTTGTTTATTTATTAAATTTAGGTCCAATTTTAGGTTCATCCATACTTGACAGGCCTCATCAGAGGAGCCAGACAAAATCCCATAAAAATATGATGAGATGTAATTTACAAAAACCCATACCACCTTGGTCATCGCCCAGGTCAACAAGGACCTCACTAGGTTTTGGAGTCCCTGGATATCTGGTGAAAAATGAACTACAGGACTCGGGACTGTTGGCTGAGCAACCAAGGCTAGCAACTGTAGAACTATTGGAAAAAAAGGTATCTATCACAAATATACAAATACAGAAAATAAAGAAATAATGATCTAAAATTACAAATCAAATCCAAATCCAACAAGAAGAGGATACCTCAAAAGAACGTACCACTTCTAGAAAGAACAACATCCAGAAACAGAAATAACAGAACCAAGGCTATCAGATCAACGTCAAGTTAAAATAAGAAATAAAGTATTTACAGAAGCATAATTGAAAGAATTATAAAGCTCGACCTAGGTCAAAGAAACCAAAGCCTTGCCAGCAATAGCTCAGATTTCAGAGGCAAGCCAGTGGGAGGCAGCAGTAAAGGAAACCAGCATAGATATTGAATCATTTTCATTCCCAAACCAGGCACCTCACCTCAGGAATAATAAAGAATAAGCAGATAGTGCAGCACAAAAACACAGAATAAGACTGCCTACATTGAAGCTTATTCAAAAGAAACAACTAGCCCAAGTATTAAAAGATGCCAATGCTATAATATAAAATATAAGCACCAGCTCACTGTAAGAAACAAACCAACTTAAGTGCAGCATGGCTGTAGTTATAACTGAATTCCTGGGATTAAAAATCAACAAAGAAGAAAAACAAACAAACAGTACATCACCAAGATGGTAGATCAGGCTAGAAAATAAGCTCAACAAGGTAAGATCAGATGCAAGCAAGCTAGAAGAGTTGAAAGTAAAGAAGCTGAAGAACAAGAAAACAAAGAATATCTGATCAAGAAATATCACCTAAGAAAAAGGAAAATTGGCGGCATAGAAATATGATTAATAATAATAATAATTAACATCTGTAGTCATGACCTTTGACAAACTGGTGCTGACCCATCTGAAAACCATCACAGATCTGCTGCTGGATCCTCTGCAGTTTGCCTATTAAGCAAACAGGTTAGTGGATGATGCTGTCAATCTGTCACTGCATTATATCCTGCAACATCTGGACTGCTGAAGAACTTATTCATAGGTCCTTTTTGTGGACTTTATCTCATATTTGTTGAATATAACAAATATAAAAATAATATATCCATTCAAAAATTTTTTTCTCTATCTTAGATTAACAGGGAATATTTGATTTCTAGATCACATTCATGACTAGACATTGTGAACATCACCAAAAAATGTTGCTGAAATTTGAATACTGACATTCAAGTTCTGCTAGCAAAATCATATTTTTGTGAGAACTTAAATAGATGAACTATTAAGAAATATATCATATCTAACTTTCAAGATCCAATACTCAAATTTAATTTGCATCCAAACTGAGATTTCCAAAAAAGTAAGTTTATATATGAGCTCTTTTCTTCTAATGTTAACTAACTAATAAGCTAGAGCAAATCGGTTCCTTAAATTTTGTGAACTGGGATATGGAAAGCAAATCTGAAAAAAAAACTCTTTTTTTATGTTTCATGGAGAGTAAAACTATCCATCAGTTTAGAGGAAAATTGCAGCTACCATCAAAGCAGTATCAAGACATTACAGGATAAAAAATTCCAAATTGAATCATAAAAATAAGTATTCTGATGTTGCCACTAAATTTTGAGTAACAAAAAATCTGAAAGAAGACAACACCCAGCTTAATTGTATACATACACACTTGGTGGTGTATTTCATATCAAATATCTTACTCCTTGTTTCAGATATGTGTGTCTGTGTGCTCCATACACACATGCAGGCAGGAGCCATCAGTTAAAGAATTTTGACTGGCAGAATCCAGGAACAGAATCTTCTCTGCCACTGCCTTCACCTTTTGGAACATTCTCTTCTTAGAGGGAAGGAGGACCCCTTTTCTCTGGCCTTTCAGAAATGTTTGAAGACTTAGCTATGTTGATTCACTTGGGGTCTACATAGGAGCATGGAGTGATGGGGCTGTTAGCCTCTGAAGTCCCTCCCACACCTTTTTAATTGTAAATTTTAACTAATTTTATTCTTGTTTTTAACTGCTTCCTATTACAATATTTATATATAGTTTTTATGCCTACCTGTATATTATCCAGAGTCGCTCTACGGAGATGAGTGGTTTCTAAATATTATTTGCAAGAAAGGTTCTCTTATGAATGTCCTGCACAATGTTCTCCAGGGGCTAATGTTCCTGGAGAATTTATAATGTATGGTCTTCAATAGAATATAGAGGTTTCAACCCATGCAATTCAGATATATAAGTAAGCCTGGGAAGCTAAAGCCACAAGACTTAGACCACTTTTGTTCTCTAACCAAATAGTTCATTAAAGGTTTTGTAGTTTTAACCTTGTGATGAACCCTGGATCTCAGCTGGAATCCATTCTGTCTGTTTGAGAATGATTCAGACATTGGCTTCAGGTTAACCCTGCCAGCAACATGAGACTCTCTCTGCATCTGTTTCGCAGGAAATCAAGCACGGCCTCCCTTACTGCATTCATCCCAATGGGAGATATCAGCAACAACTGTCAAAACTTGAAAATATATGCATTATAAGGACCAAAAATAAATATAAAATCAAAAGTATTGCCAAAAATGGCATCTGCAAAGATAAATTAACTCCACATATTGACTCTTTGGAACTAAATTTTTCAGATGATTGTTTAATCCAAAATATAGATTATTTTTAAATCTTTGAAAATCATATAAATTACCATTGTTAAGCACTATGTTTTGCATTCATAGAAAATCACAATTTTTAAAAAATATATATGTATAATATATAGTGTAATGATATAATCATTGTCAAAATTCAAAACATGTTTTATGCTTAAAATTAATATGTTTAGTTATGGATTTTCTATAAGTTAGGAAACTAAGCACTTTTATATTAAAGTCACAATCCTCCTCTATTAGCATATGAACACAAACATGACTTTGCTGGACTAAATCCCAAAATTTGCCCCAATTACCACTGTTTTTTCATCAGCAGAAACATAAAATACTTGCACAATTTGATTTTGAATTTCAGTCTGAAAATAGTTGACTCAATCTCCAACTCAGATCAGATTTTTTTAAAAAAAATAACTGAATCGCCCATGCATATTGGAAACTGAAGGTTCATAACTTAATTTGAAGAATTAAGTTTTCCAAGTGATTATCAATCAATAATTGAATCAATTAATTGAACTAAATTCAGTTGGAGCCAAATTTGTCCAAATTACACATTTGTCCAAATCCTGCCCAGGATTCATGTATTTTACTACAACTATTTGTTTCCATTTATTTGGCAGTTTGCAAGAACAATAATTTCTTCAAAATTTTTCTGGACATGGATTTGAAAATTGTAAATGAATGCTGCTGGATTCAGCAGTTCCATAAACAAAGTAATAAACCAGTAAGTTGAACTCAGACAACCATCTGATTGCCTGAAATCATGGTGGCATGCCAGCAGAATTCAAAATTGCATGCAGAACTCTTCCAAGTAACTGAAAAGTGAAGTTATTCTGTATTTCAAACCTCTTAACTGAGTGGGAATGAAAGAAAATCTGTTGTAAACAATGCCTTTACTAATACAAGTACATTATGAGCTTTACAAACAAAGCGGTGCGGGAGAGAAGTAGAGAAGATTGGTTGTGTACGCTATTAAAGCCCTGGAAAATATTAAATGAATTGTTAAAACTGAGCATCATGTAGAGATAGTGAGCATGGTAGGAAATTGCTCCCATTGGATATACATATATATAACCTGCAAGTCATAACAGAAGAACAGCTAAAATTTTCAATGTATTTCTATTATATATACTCTTCTAAGGCCACACAAATCCAGCAATGTATTCTGGATGGCATACAACAAAAATAAAATCTATATAACTTGAAAAAACCATAACCCATTATATAAAATATAAAAGGGATTATGAAACAACCAAAAGAGGACTCCACTCAGCTAGACATACAGAGAAAAAGACAGATTTTAATAGGTTTTCTAAAGACACCCAGAGTCAGGGGCCTATCATAAATTGTGGGAAAGGGAAAGAAAGAGATATCTTTCCAGAGTACAGGGATAGCATTAAAATGGCATGTTTCACAGTCTCTATAAGATAGCAATATTTCAGTCAAAGAGTGGAGCATGTCCTCTTTAATGGAGCATGTAGTTTACAAACATTCTTGAAAGAAGGAGATCTCACAAGTAGCCTAGTCCCATGCTATGTAGGGCTTTAAAGGTGATAACCTTTGGCCTTTAGCCTATTAGTAGCCAATGCATGTCATTACTAATTAGCAGCACCACTGCATAAGGAGTTGCACCCTAACTATCATTTGGAACCAAATGAAACTTCTTGCCCCAGGTAGAACTCATTGCAGTAGTCCAATTGGGAGGTGACAAAGGCATTCATGAAATTGGTAAACAAGACAGAGTTCTGTAAAAGCCCCCCGTCCAGCTACTATTTGAGCATCAACAGCCACCTACTGTTTGAGCAGGAGCTGCAAGTCCAGAATTTAGTCTGAACAGAATTGAGTCTGAACAGGACAGAGCCACTCCATCCAGAATCAAAGTTTCTTTGATACTTCAGTTTCTACACTTGAGATGTGTCAAATCTAAAGGTACCCCATCTTGGTAGCTTCAGCTGCAACCTGTTCTTTTCAATGTAATAACAATTTCAGAAACATGCCATATTTTTTTAAAAGAAAATGGCAAGGGAGAGATGAATATGGATGGGGGTAGGAAAGGAATAACTTTTGCATCATGAAAGATACCAATAGGTGGAGCAGTCTGCTGGTGGACTGAAAAGACGTCTGGCAAGTATCTTTAGAGTGTAAGTAATTTTCAGTATGATTAGACTGTCTGGATCAACCTATTAATTATAAATTAACTTGTGTATTGGCATAATTTAATATACAGGTTTTCCTCCCTTAGTGTTCCACGACCATTTGAAGTTACGACAGCACTGAAAATATGGACTTGGGACGATTCCTTGAGTTTATAACTCTTGCAACACACCTACAATCATGTAATACAAAATTGAGCTAGTTTGAATTTACAACCACTCCCTCTCACTGCTCCTACTGCCCCCCAGCTGAACTTCATAGTCTTACTTGCCTTCCCTTTTCTGGGATCATCATCCTGGTCATACATCAACTACATCACGTAGTGATAGACTTTCTGGTCCTGGTTATCATTATTAACACAGGACTAGCTATATAATCTAAGTGTTTAAATAACAATAAAATATTGCTCTCATTAGCTAGAAGTCTATCTAGAAAAAGCAAATATCTTGTGCTTTCTTTTTTTTCATTAAAGAATTAGAGGTAGGGACATGTGTTACCCCTTCAATCTTCTCTGTAAATTTGGTGGCCTACTTCTAAGTCATAGTTAGAAATTGAACAGATTACCAAAAGTTCTGTAACATTATAGTGCTTCATACATTAATTAACTTTGCAAACAAGGACAAATATGGTTTGCTAGGTACGTTTATCCCCCCAGTGAGGCACCACCTTGCTGTGGTTGGGGGGCTTATGTGCTCCAAAGAAGATGAGAACTCTGCCAGATGTTCAACCATATTGGTCAGATCTCATCAGAGGAGCGAGACAAAGAATATCTCCTCCCATAAAAATATGAGATGTAATTTACAGAAATCCATACTGGCTCAGTCGTCGCCCGGGTTAACAAGGAACGCACTAGATGTTGTTCGGGTTCCTGGACATCTAGTAAAAAATGGGCTTCAGGACTCCACTGGAGAAGTAAATGGCAACCCACCCAGTATCCTTTCCAAGAAACTCCCATGGACAGCAACAAAAGGCAAAAAGATCAGATGCCAAAAGGTGAGCCTCTCAGATCAGAAGGAATAACAAATAGATCCAGAAAGAGCGAAATGGCTGGACCAAAGCTGAATGGAAGCTCAGTTATGGACTTGACTGGAGGTGAAAGGGAAGTCCAGTGCTTTAAAGAACAATATCGCATAGGAACCTGGAACGTAAGATCTATGAATCAAGGTAATCCAGATGTGGTCAAACATGAGATGGCAAGATTGAACATAGACATCTTGGAAATCAATGAACTGAAATGAACATGAATGTGTAAATTTAATTAGATGACCACTATACCTACTACTGTGGACAAGAATTCCTTAGGAGGAATGGAGTAGCCATCATAGTCAAATAAAAGAGTGGGAAAAGCAGTACTGGCTTTATAAACTCTAAAACGACAAAATGATCTTGGTTCAAATTCAAGGCAAATGATTCGACATCACAGTAATCCACGTAAATGCCCCAAACACTGATGCCAAAGAGGCTGAAGTTGATCAAGTCTATGAAGATCTACAACACCTTATAGAAGTCACACCAAAAAAGATGTCCTTTTCATCATAGAGGATTGGACTGCTAAAGTAGGAAGTCAAAAGTTAACCAGAATAACAGGGAAGCTTGGCCTTGGAGTTCAAAATGAAGCAAGGCAAAGGCTAACAGAATTTTGTCAAGAGAACAAGCTGGTCATAACAAATACGCTTTTCCAACAACCCAAGAGGTGACTCTACACATGGACATCACCAGATGGTCAATACCGAAATCAGATTGATTATA
>JANHZU010008062.1:3469-16507 GCA_032468055.1 Acrochordus granulatus
CATCTCGCAGAGCCAGGTCTTAAGGCCCTTCCGGAAGGCCATCAGGGAGGGGGCAGCCCTCAGCTCAAGGGGCAAGACGGTCCATAGGGCATTATCTTTTAGAGATAATGGATTCACATTTTGAAAAACAAAATGGAGAGATATTTGTGTATGATGTCTGCAGTGAGACTGGTTTATGCCAGAATTTGGAAAGAAGAAAAAGCTCCTACAATAGATGACTAGCTATTAAAACTGATGGAATTGGCAGAGATGGCAAAATTTCACCCCTCCTGAGAGACAATAATTTAAAGAAGTTTTGGTTATTTGGAAGCCATTCTGGAATTTTCTGCTGGACATATATAATAAAGCTGCCGAGAGACTCCGGATTTCGGCAGCATACAAAATAAATAAATAATAATAATAATAATGAAGGGGTTTATGTAGGATTAGTGGAAAAAACTAATGATAAAGTTTATAATATGAAAGAAATATTGTGTTGTGATTAGGATGAAGTACTAAGATTGAGTGGATTAGGATTGTAAATTAAAGGGTGGAGTATAAAAGGGAGTATGATAGAGAGGAAAGGTATAATATGGATAATAATAGAAGGAATTAGTTTTTAATTTCCTTTTGTTTATTACAGATTAAGTATAGTTATATTAGATTTGTTTTTAGATTAAAATGTACGAGGGGGACATGTTTCTTTCTTTGATTAGATTGGAGAAGAGATATTCATGCAGATTAAAGTTGGGAATATAGTATTAGTGTTATGAAATACATTGTTTCGTATTTAGTTTATATGTGTGTTTTGTCTTGTTTTGTCTTTTAATGTATTTTATGTATATATTATGTAGTTTTTTGTATTTTTTTAAAAAACATTTTATTAAACTTATCAAAATATAAAATACAAATGAAAATGTTTTTCCCTTTATCCAACACATCTCCCTCTTCCCTTTTTCCTTTTCCCATTTTCCCATTATTTTCATTTTCATTTGTATTTCAAAACAAAATAAAGCTGGAAACACATAATTTTGTTCCTTCTTAAACAGACTGAAGAGAGACTCACCCAGAAAATGCCAGACTTGCAGTTCTAAAGATTTTTCAAAAAAAGCAGTAAGAAAAAAAATTAAACCCTGAACTGATTAAAAAGATGTGTTTTGGTTGAATTTTGAGTCTGTGAAAGGCTGCTGTAAGGGTTCAGAGCATGATGGAACTTGTAACTCCCAGATGATTGCAAGTGACTGCAAAACCATTATTTCTGCAATCAACTTGCAAAACACACTTAGCTGTCCAGAGTGCATGAGGGTAATCTCAAGATCTCTCTTTAATCCAGAGAGAATTTTCGGTAGTCTGGATCCCATTTCCATCTAGCCTCAATGTCTCCCACTGTGAGCAGGCATCCAGAAGTGCTTCTAAAGATAAAAACAGTTTTGTTTGACAGAAAAATAATGAATTACTGTGAACAAATGGAGAAAAAAATCTTAAAGGAAGCAGATGAACTTGTGTACCTTGCTAGATGCTTAGTGAAAATGGAAAAATGGTAAGAAACATGCAAATGCTGGTAGAAATGTAATAGATAATATGTGAGGGTGATGTGGCCAGCTTTGAGGGAGGAATATTTACCAAAATTAGCAAAAAAAAGCATAAATGGTGTTACTCCAAAATGGTAAATGATAGGTCAATGATATTGTATTTATGTCATATACAGATATATGTACATATCTTCTCATAGAAAAGAGAAACATAAACTGGACTGGAAAAAAGATCCTCAGTGCCTAGATAGGGTTGGTTGGGAAGCAATATCATCATCTTGGTTTCTATAAATTGATTTGTTAATGGGGGACACCCACTATGGCAACCATTTGGTAAACAGATCAATGTTCCTGGAGTGAGCAATCAACCCTCCTTGCAGAACAGCATAACTGAACTACAGTTAACAACTTTTGGAGAACCACCCTCTGCCTAAGGTGATTTGACTCCTTAAGGGTGAAGGGGATCTGTGTCTTGATGTGGGATGAGGAAGAGGTTCATCCGACAAGAGAACAAAAGCCAGCCTTGGAATGAGATTCCAAGCCTTCATAAAGTTAGGTAAGTCCTATATGACCTAAATACAAACTAGCCTGTCTTCCTTTGTGGATTCCAATCCCCAGCAGCTTAGAGAGAGCAAGTAGCTTAGATGGAGTTTTAATACACCTGACTGCACTTTTGTTTTCCCCTTTATTTCCCCATGAGGCTTTTACAAAAATCAGAGAGCAAAATCAGATTGGTGCGCAAGCTGCTTCATTTCCATTTTTAGGAAGCAATATGTGCTTTTCTGCACAAATCTTTTGAAGAATGCATAAATCATAACTGCCCATTCAGAGCTGCCTTTTTTTTAAGTGATGGATGTGGCCCTGACTGAGAAAAAAAAAAGAAGAGACCCTCTTGTGTGAATTGACCCCCTAAAGCTCATGGGACATCCTGTCCGTGAGAGAACATTGTTCAGGCTATTGAAACCCTTAAATCAAATCATGTTAACTTTCTAAAGCTCATTCAGATGCTAATCAGGCTGTCGGGTCTGCCGGGCCAGTGGTGACTCACCAACAGCTGATGCCTGGATTCTGGATTGGTGACACCGTCATTGACTCCAGAGAAGAATTGAGAAAAGATGGGGTCACCCCCTCTTCTGTGATATTCTACTAGATGAAACAGAGGCCTGATCAAATGAATGACCATGTTCTTCAAAACAGATTATTAGCATACCTTATCTTATAATAACAAGAAAATGCAGACAGTAGAGACTTTCCTCCAAAAAAGCTCTTCTGGCTCATAGACCTCCCTCCTTAGGAAGTTTTTCCTCCTCACCTGTAAAAAATCACAGAGATAAACCTGGAGAAGAAATGCAGCAGTTAGTAAAACATGAGTTGATTGGTGTCAACCCTTTAAGATAGGTCAGATCAGTAAACAAATTCCACAAGAAATACTGGATGTAAGTTAGAGTAAGAGAATCTTGAAATCTAACAGCATTTAACCTTCCCATAATGAATAGACAGTTGAGATCAAAGAGATTATTGAAAATCTCTTGAAGGAGCTTTGAAATATTCAATGCAGACAGAGCAGGGCGGTCAACATTTGTGCATGCATTCACCACGAATCACCTCAAAGGATCAAGGGCATTTTACTCATTCAGTATAAGTGTTTGAATGATAACTATGGGAATTTTCCTGCAGATAAATGACATGCATGTGATGATATTACACAGATGACATTGCACCATTCGCACAATGAGTTACTCTGCATGCCATCTCTGTGGATTTTTCCAGCTACCAGAAGTAACAGTACAATAGTAGAGCTACAGGAGAAATGGTTGTTCGTAAGAGATTGGTGGACACTACTTCAAGCTGAGGGCTGATACCTCTGTAAATACTTCTGTTGGTAGGTATGTGTGTTCTGACATCCAGTGTTCCCAATTTACAGAGTTTCACCTTCTATTACCCCCCCCCCCATTGATGTCTTTTCATATTCTCCTTTCTGCTGGTGGTAGCCCTCTAATTCCATGAATCAGGAATTAGACTTGATGCCTTCAAACTTTTGAATTAAACTGCTTATGATCCTAATTGATCCAATATCATTTTGCCTACCACATCCCTGTTGGCATCATAGAATCACTCTTTTCAATCTATCCTTCCTCCAACCAACCTTCTTACCCCTTTATTTAGGAATAAACATTCCCAAGGATATATCCCTTTCATATCTTTTAAAAACACCATAATATGCATCCTTCTGCACATTATTCTACAAGTATCCTCTTCAAATATTATTTACATATATCCTTGAAAATAAGTTGATTTACATATTCTTCTTTCCAATGCATTTAAATGTATTACAGAGATTCCATTCCCATATGTGAGCTGCAAACCCCAGACAATCAATAGACAGAACAACAGAATAAGAGGTTTCTGTACATCTTTGCTGCTATGTATTGATCATCCAAATGTTTCCAGCTGAATCAGACAGGCCTACATTTCATTGTTTAGACAAGAGAGATTCCCAATCTGCATATTAAAAAAAAGAGTCATTTTTAAAGTTAAAGTCCAAAAAGAACCTCTGGTCTTCCCTCATATCCAGCCTTCTGCCTGCTTCCTTTGTATCTTCCTACTACTCTTTAAACATCTTACGAATTCTCTAAGAATTCTTGTTCTGTGGACTCCCTTATCTATCGACTCTGAGTTGTCTTCCTTGACCCCAACTATCTGATGATGCCTCAAAGTAACATGTTTTTTTTCCTCATAGAAACTAGTGTTTATATATAGATATATAAACTGCAGATAAACAGCCCAGCTCTCTCAGTATTCATTCTCAAGTGTGACCAGGCAGCAACAACCAAGAGCCAGACTGAAATTCAGGTTTTCGATCTGCAGCAAGCCAAGAAATATTGCTTTATATTGTTGTGAAAGGTGAAGAGAATGGAAGGAGTTCTAACTCCTTTCCTTCTTGAATCACAGCCAGACACAGCTGCAACTTTTGCTGGATTTAAAAAATTATAATTTATTATTTTTATTTATTAAACTTATATACAGGCCATCCCTCTGTAAGCAACTCTTGCAACAACAAGCGATAATGATTTTGTTTGTTTCTGCTCTTCTCCCCATCCTTCTCTGTTTTTTCTTAAAAAAAATACTTTATTCAATTTTAACCAAAGATAAAATATATAGAAAGAAAAAAATAGGAATTAGAAAAAGTTCAGAAAAAGAATAAAATTAGGAGTGCAAAAAAGAAAAAGGGGGAAATAGAAAAAGACTAACTTCCAACTTTCATTTCATTATACAAATATAAACTATATTAACTTCTTACTCTAAAATCAACAAGAATACATAGTATTTCTATAATCATAAACAATTATAATTGTGAAATTCCACAATTACAGTTTCATTTCTTTCAGTTTCAAGCAAAAAGTCCAAAAGTGGCTTCCAGGTAAACAAAGCTCTTCCCACCACCCCTCTGTCTCATGTCCTTTGGATGGTATTCCTATAGACAGCTTCTATATTGTTTCTTGTTTCCCCTGCTTCATATGTTCAGGAAAACTTTTCAGCTGAAAAGGGTGCTCATTGGAACAAACAACATCTTACTTTCCCAGCTCTTCTGTCATTGGGGTATTCTTGCCATTGTGTTAGGCAGGCCGGTGGTACTGTGCTTCATTCCCACAACAGCTAATCCAATTTCCTGCTTGGGCCCAGCAGTAGGGAATTGCAGGAGCAAATATTGGGAGAGAACATTTTCATCCCACGCCTGTTTTCCTTTGAAGCTAGCCCCTGCACCCTGCACAGGAGAGGGCCTGAGATCAGCCATGGAAATAGAATTACCCCACATTATGCAGCCATTCTAATTGGATCTCGGCAGCTGCAGCAACTGGGCTTCAATTAGCATGACACTAGGTGGGAGGTGGGGAAAATACAATTAAAGGAGGGAAATCAGGTGTGAGACGCTTGGAGCACAGCGACAGTTACCCTACAATGTGTGTAGGCTCAGCCTAGGCCTGTCTTGGCCAGTGATTGCAGTATCCTGTCCTTCCTCCCCCACCCTCTCCTCTTGTCAAATTGAGTGATTGTAGCACCAGGGCAAGAAGAAGGCAGGAGGGTTTGCAGCCTATTCTGCATGACAAAGGATGGTATCCAGAAGGGTCCTACCCAGATAGATCGGGGTGCTGAAGCTCACAGCTGCATGTTGTGTGGCAATTTAACCGCCAAAGCAGAAGTGCAAAGGTGACTTGTGGGAAGAAGGACAAAGCTTGGGAAATGCATGCCTATGTAAAGTTGGGGGGAGTTTAACTCAATGGAAGTTGCCTCTAATGAATAGAAATTGGACAGTAACGAAATTAGTTACTAATTTTAGTTAGTTGCATGCACAAATGTTGACCGCCCTGCTCTGTCTGCATTGAATATTTCACAACTCCTTCAAGAGATTTTCAAGAGAAATTACAATTTCTCTCCTTCCTTCTAAAAGCAAAGAAGCAAACCACAGAAGGCTTTAAGATTCTGATACATTCTCTCTGTAGTAATTAATGAACACAGCCACTTGATGGAATGGATTAGTCTGCCTGATGTGGAATGTTTTAAAAATTATTCCACTCTCATGGGAAGAAGGATATTCCTTTCACTTTTCTTTGCTTTGGCAGCTTTGAGTAGGTGGGTCTTCCCCAGTCCTTTCCTAGTTAAAAAAAGATAACTTACTGATTGGTCAAAGAGAAAATGAGCTCTCTTTAAAAGGAAGGGAGCACATGGGTTATTGGAAGCCCTTAGCCAGGCAACTGATCTGCAGATGCTGGCCATGAGTCACACTGGCTACCTAGCAGCATCTTTTCAAGGTAAAAAAAAAATCAAGATGATAGTTGCACCAGTGCAGCTGAAGCCCCACCTCTATCCATCACATGTTGGTGGACTTATAAAAGGGGTGTGGCTTTGATAATGCCATTGCGACCACCACCTTGACTTGCCATTGAGGCTAGCCAAGGCTTCCTCAGTCTAGTACCTTCCAGACCTGTGAGATTACCATTGTCCAAACAGTTCCTCAGACACATTTAAGGAGACATCAAGTAGCAGAAGAATAGACTAGAACAAAGGTATGGGTTAAATGAAGATTGAGAAGAATATAGATGACCAGCCAAGGGCTTTTCAAAATGACTTCTCCACACAGGCAATAGTGATTTTTAAAATGCTGTTGAACTGTCTCAATAAAAGGCAAGTTTGACAGAATGGCAGCTGCCCAGTCTCAGGAATAGATGCAATTGCTTTAAAGAGTTGCAGGCAGGCATTACAACATATGTTCTGAGGCATATATTCCACCCAAAACTTTGCACAGTCTGACTATGTGTCTCTCATTCAAGTACAACATCGTTCAGCTATTCAGTTCTGGAATCCCAGGTTTCTTTTGGAGATTCTGCTTCCATCCATACAGCCAAACTGAACATTTCTGAAGACAGAGTAGAAAAGGACACAGCAATCAAACCTGAACTTTCTGGTAAGTCCCATTAGAATTATCTCACTTTTTTGTATGAGGATGTTGCACAATATATGCAATGTGTGATTTAACCAATCAAAAAGATCAAGTTTTTTTAATTTAGTGAACTGTCTCGGTCAAATCTTTGGATAACAAAGTCAATCGGGTTAAGATGCATGCATGCACACAGACAATCCACATGTATGTGAAAATATTAGAAATGTATAATGTATCAATATACTTATGTCAATAATAGGTTGTCCTTTTCAGCAATAGGCAACCCCCTCCCAATATAAAGCTCAGCCTTGAAATTTGTTCGTGCCTTTGAGATTACTTTGCAGTTTTTCTTATCTTTTCTTCTCATTTTGTTTAGTTTTGTTTCATTTGACTGACTTACTGCATCATTGTTCTTATGAAGATATATAGAACATTTCAAATGCCAGAAAAGATGCCCTATCAATTAATAGGACAACTTGTGTATGTGTGGGCTGTGGGCATAGGCTATGGGCATAGCTGTGCATAGCATATGCTGTGGGCATAGGCTAGGGAATATCGTAGCCTTTCATTTAATTTTATTCCCCCTTCCTTGTATGGCCTCATCATTTATGCTGTGCCCCAAATCAACATGGGCTACATCTGGGCTTCAGTGGGGTAAGAATATCTAAAGGTCTGCCCCCTCTTCCCTAGGGAAACAAATGTTCCCCTACCCTCACTGGTCTCTGCTTTCTTCATTGGTAGATTTTTTTTCTCTTCCCACTTCCCTTGTCACTTCTCTTGTTTCTGGGCAAAAGAATAATCACTGCAGCTAACTCCACTTTTGTCAAAAGGGAAAAGGTTTTATCTTCCTTAGAGCTCAGAAGCCAGGACTGGTCCTGATTGGTGGGTTTGAATTTCACATGGGCTAAATGGTGTCAGGGTTTCCATGTTGCTGCACCCATGGGAATGCAGGGATAGAGGATAGGAGGGGGGAACTACCACAAGGCCAGTTGACATGCTGTCGGTTGACAGATGGGTCCCCAGACATGCTGAGGAGGTGCCAGCGGAATACAATGTGCAGCAGTGCATCCAAATGGGGGGAGCATGTGCATTCAAAGGAGAACTGCTGGCCATGTCTGATGGGGTTAGCTGGCTCAGAGTCAGAAAGTCAGTGCTTCAGGCATATGTGCCAATGTGGCCTGGGAAAGGAAGTTGTTTATTCTAGTTGCAATTCAAAACCAGCACAAACACGCACACTCATACCTTGCATCAGTGCAGAAAGGGCACCTAACTCAAAGGATATCTGTAAATCTCTCAGAAAAGTGAGATGATTTGGGGGTGCAAAAAAAGAAATCCAGCTGGAACATGTGGTTTGCAGAAAAAGTATAAGGAAAGAGAAGATAAGGAAACCACATTTATGTTGACAATTGTAGACACCCAGTGTACTTTTTGAGTACAAATATGCTTGTTAGCTTAACTAAATTGTACAAGTATCTGTAGATCTTTCTTCCACAGCCTGGTGTTCCTCAGAGCTCCCCAGTCATTTCAACCATTATTAATTGGAGAGGAGTCTTGAACAAACTCATGAAATGATGAGGGTTAGTTGAAATTAGGCCATGATATGAGGGCAATCTGAGAAAACATGGAAGGGCCACCATGAGTCCATGTAGCTGACAAACTTGAGCAGTTGTAACATCCTTAATATGCTGGTTTTCTCTGTCAGGACAGTTGCTTTTCCCCAGTTCCATAAAGAAGACTGTTCTAATGTTACATGTTACCTATTCTGGCATATTCACTTTGCAGCAAGCTCCTGTTTAACACAACAGGACCTTGTCAGGGATGACTATGGTCTTTTTTGTGACTTGCTAGATTTGCATTGGGTGGGGCATGTCCCACCATGGGCAAGCTTTCAAATTTGCAAGCCCATGCTTGTTTTATACCCTGCTAGGATTCAGGAGAAACAGTTCCCTTGTGTGCATAAAAGAGCCTAAAATAAGATCACAGGGGAGATGTATGAAAACATGGCAAAGGAGCCAGAAAAGCAAGCCAAAGTTCTGTTTGACTGAAAGCTCCCCAGAGAGTAGGAAGAGTGGGGGATGTTCCTCCCTGAATTCTGACAGATGTAAGGACTCTAGACAATAGGATTAGCTTGTGGCACGTGGACTCCTCCAACTCTGCTTTGGAAGGAGGACAATAGGCTGTCATCTCCCCACTTGGTTCACCAGAGGTCATGCTTACAGGCTGGGCTCACAGGAGGTCAGTGTGCAAGGGGTGGCTCACTCTTTGACCTCGATGCTTGTTTCTTTCATGTGCCACACCCAGTCCAGGATAAAATGAGTACGGAATAAACAGCAAAAAGCCACAGAGGAATAGCCTATTCCTGCAGTTATCACCTTTTCAGTGTCTGCTTTCTCTCCTGCCTTGGGGTCCTGTTCTCAAAATGAAAGCAACTATCTGAACCTGTTGGAAAGCACCATCTGCCTGGGAGGGGGGCAAGCAAATGCCCCAACTGGCAGATTGATGGGCTGCAATCTGTTCTCTGCACTCCCTCCCCCAACATCCCAGTCTGGAGACAGAACATTAGCCCCCATTGGCTAATGAATTAATTAGTATTTCTGATAATCCCAGATCCTCCAAGGCAAGATGGGGCAAGAGATGGCTGTTTGCGTGGTGCTGGCATGTGGCAGAAGAAGGAGCCCCATGCAGTTTGGAGACCAAACCAGTAATTACACTCAGCAGGACCCCAAGCAAACCTGACTGAAGCTGGAAAGGAGATTCCTGGCAATTACCACCCACCCGCTACCATTTTCCTGATGCTAGTCAGCCATCTAGATTTCAGCTCAAGCAGTTGTGACAAATAGATTTCTTTGGATCTAGTCTACCTGTTCCAAAGCATACAGCACAACTGTATTTAAGAATCTGGGACTGAAACAACAATAAGCCCCAAAAATGGGAGGAGGGAGGGAGGGAGGGAGGCAGGCAGTCAAGCAAAATGAGGATTTTATCACTAAATGAATCCACGACTGGAAGCAGTTATTGTGGCTTCTTTTTCCACTTATCTGCCTCTTTGCAAGTTCTGTGCAAGCTACTTAATACAATTGTGTTTGTCTCTGGGCTTGGTTCAGTTTACAGCAAGTCAGTTGTAGGATACAGAATGAAAAGATGTACAAGAAGCAGAGAACTTGATATAAGACTGAAGAATAAAACATTAACGTCTTAGATGAATCCTGATTTTAAAATTTACCACTGATTTATGACTATACCTCCTCTTCTCTCCCCCATATATTTTGTACTAGTTTTCCTTTTCTCAACCCCCTTTTTGCCTACCAGCATGACCAAACACTATGGCAGCATCCTACTAATATCCAAAGGGAAAAGGATATCTATGGTTCACTCTCCACTATTACCTTCAGTAATCCATGGTTGTGAGCTTCATTTTATTGTTTAAAAAAGAAAGTATATAGTCCTGATGAAAATATTTAAATTGTGTAGATAATGCTTTTTTTGTTTTAAAAAACAAGAACTGGCTAAATACTAAAGTTTAACAGATGGTATAGAGCAATTGCAGAATTTATTTTTTCATGACACTAAATTTATCCTGTTAGAAAAAATAGGGGTAGGCAACATGGTTCTCAGAAAGATTTTCTATGATACCTTTCTTTAAAGATTTTTTTATTCTTTTAAGTAAAGGTAATCCTAATTTAGTGACCACAAATTGGATCACCAACTCCATCATTAAGCAAAGTGGTCACTAAGTGAAATCACAACTGTGCTTATGAACTTACTTCATCTTTCTTTTGCTTCACAGACCTGTGAGAGTCATAAATTGTCAAGTTATTTTTTCATCACTGTTGTAACTGCAAATTATCACTAAACAAGGCAGTTACTAAAAGAAGATTACGTGTATTGAATGGAAAGTTGGCATACTGCAAAGTAACATATCAATTTCAAGTATCATTCTTAAGGGTGGCAACAGTGAGTGAATAAAAAATGGTGCCCTATTTCCCAGAAAGAAGAAAAATGATGGAATGATAAGGAACATCCTCAGGTAAGCAGGGGTGGCAGAGGGAGAGAAACTCATTAGACTGCTTTATGGTAAATGAATCTTAGTAGATGGCCATAAGTCACAGATTTCTGATTGCATGCAAGGCACACAAAATCCTAAATCTATTGAGCTAAAACTATTTTCTATCTCTGCACTATCCATGGCTTAGATTGCATTCTAATGGTATTAGCTTGTTTGTTGGTCTTATCCTGCCAATATTAGTGTTTTTTAAGTGCGATCAATAGCAGAGAGGAGTCCATCTCAATTTAATATAATCCCCCAACTGGATGGCATACTTACATTGGACAGAAACTGGAAAAATGTTCAACCCTTCTGGCTGGAAATGCTGGGAAATATTCTACCATATTTGAAGTCATGTTCTGGAACACAATTTTGAAATTATGTTCAGATATATCCAACTAACCCATAAATAATGATAGGATGCCACATGGCTACTGGAAGTTCTGTGGGCAGAAAAGTCATTCCTTCATTCATGTTGTCATTTTCAGAATGCAGACCATGGCAAGTGTCAAACAAGTTTCAGACAGAGAATTGTGTGTGTGTTTGTATGTTTATGACCTCAAATTAGTGTGCTAAAACTAGTGATCCTTCGATAATGTTGAATTACAACTTTTAGCAGCCCCAGCCAGAAGCATGTGAGGGATGCTGGGAAATGCAATTCAATAATATCTGAAGAGGCATGGGTTTTCCAGCCCTGATATATCTCAATGGCATGTGCTCTTTTAATATATTGTAACTGCCCCAAACTGAAATTGGAAGCTGGCATTTTTAATCTTGCCATAAATGCCATCTGGTCCCTGTGTGTGCATACATGTGCATGTTTAATTCAATCCAAGAAGTAAGCTCAAGAATAAATACGTGTCTGTGTGTGTGCATGTGCATGTATGCATGTGTACCTACAATCTATCATGTGTGTCATTTTAGCAGCATGATAGGAAATTAACACAGAATTGGCACCATTCCTTTCCTTAGTGTTTGCAATCTATTTATTTATTTATGCTGCCAAAATCCAAAAACTCTTGGTGGCTAACAAAGCAACACATATTAAAACATCAATTTAAAACCTTAAATAAAACATTAAAATAGAAATAAAATTATATATAAAGTATATAATCTATACTGGTGTGGTGGTGAGGGGTGGTACTAATGGTTATCTATAGAGAGAATCTGAAGCCTGTGGAAGCCCATGACAACTGAAGAATGCGCTAGCAGGAAATACTGGTCTTAAGTACAGTACCATGGTAGAAGAAAAATAATGACCACACAGTCAGTGAGATGGTAGAGCCTCTTCTATGCATTTGACCTCCAACAAAGAAAACTAATCATATTGAATTGTTCCTTTTGCCAAAAACCATCACAACGCTCTCTGGATAATCTTGCATTATCTCAACAATATGCAAGTTGGGACAAACCTCACCAGGGTCTTGCTTAGCTTCTCCAGCTGATGATTGCCAGTACCTAGTCTTGATCTTATTTACATGGAAGAATGCCAGAGCTGATCCTTTTTTATCATGTGAAGTGTGACACCTTTCACTCACTCCCAAATAACTTCAAAGAAATGCTGATCTGTGCCTTCCCTCATTTGCATCTTCCCTGTTTTTGGAAATTAATTCCCAGAGAATCCAATTTTCAAAAACTTCTTAAGTCTTCTTATGTGGGGGGATGACTTGATCCCTACCTGCCAAAAAATTTATCTGAGTCAGGATAAGCATACTTCGAATGCTTCTCTAGAGCATGGTTGGAACAGTCTCTGTACATGTGACGATGCCATTTCTCTCTTTTCTCCCTCCCACCATTCCCACGACCTGAGAAGATTCAGTTTCTAAAAAGTTCAAGCCCTTAGATTAATGTCCAGTTACCTTTTTAAGGAACTTCGCAAATTGTTCCAATTTTTACTACTTATTCAAGCCCTAGTGTTTGTGATGTTTGAAATTCCGACCGCTTTGGGGATCTAGAAACATGCCGAGTTTAAAAAGGAAATCTCTCGCTCTGGGGCGTGTCATGACGGCTTGGTCTTCTTCCTTCTCCCCCCAAAGGGGAGG
>JANHZU010008062.1:20715-31213 GCA_032468055.1 Acrochordus granulatus
TCCAGATGCCTGTTTTTTAAACTTTGTTGCGATGCAATTACCCTGGACGAGTGAGAGTCTTCACAGACATGTTTACAACTTATATATTTTCCTATGAGAAACAGTAGAAGCATTTGCTTTGTATAGAATTTATAAGATTTGTAATTACAGTTAATTGTTTAAAATTATCCAAGTTTTATTTGTATTTTACTAATTATGTTTTAAGGTTTCATTTTGTTTCACTATGCCATAAACTTTATGATAATAATGCATTTGTTCATTTGCTGATTGACTCAGAATAAGGATGTACAAACAAGAATAAGAAATTTATTCTTTGCTGTTAGTAAAATAGGTTCATTTTCATCATAAATGTACAGAAAAATCTCCCCATTCTTGCATCCCTTAATCCTATATTATTTTATGGCCCTTATCTGCTCATCGCCCACTGCTACCTATTCAGTTGGGATAAACTGAGATTGTTGGTATTGCACCAGGTTCCCTGCTGCATAGCAATCTCCCTGTGTGGGGAGTTGGAATCCATGCCATAGGTTGGCAGTCATATTTCTCAGGCTAATGGTCCTGAAGTACTTCAATCTAACTCCTTTAAGGCAGATTTGAAGTGGTTCAGAAGTTAATGGCTGCCATAAAAGACATGGGCCTGACCTAGGTCACTGAGGCCCTGACATATGATAGTGGTTTTATGTCTGGTCTGGGATTTTTTTGGTCAGAACAGTGGCAACATGACCTGGAGTTGGAAGAGGCCTCTATTGCCCCCTGTCATGGTTAGATCACTCTCTGGTAGCCGTACAATTCTCTGGCACCACCTTCCTCTCCATTGTAGGACAGGTAGATCTATTTGATTGGTCTAATCCAGGCAACTAATGGACCCCAGCAGATTCAAAAGGAGCTTGGGTTGTTCCTGATGGTTTGAACCAGGACTTCAATAACCCTATTGAAGTCCTGGTTGCTATATAGAATAAAGGGGGAGCAGAGTCTTGGATTAGATCATACCCATGTGGCCTCTCTCATCCTATGGATTCTGAACCTCCCCTTGGTTTACAAAAGAGGGAGATGAAATGGTGAAGAGATGCTGGAGTACTGCTGGAAGTAATGAGAATTGAACCTCACTGAGCATGAATTAAAACTGCTATTAAGGTGTATCTCATGGTGATAAGGACAGAAAAGCATCAGTATTTATCTGATGTTATTGTGTCCATGTATAGCCATTTGTTTTTTTAAGGTAATCCAGCCCTCCTAGAAAGAGCTGGCTTGGAAGTTTACTTGCAAGGTCACTGTGAGGAATATGCTAGGCACCCATTAGATGATGTTGCTCAGATTTGCTCCGTCTGACTCTAGCTTGAAGCATGTCCTACAGATATAGCTGAGGCTCATTCTAGCTGGGTAATTTCAAAGGAGTTTGATTCTGCTGGTCCTGATAAAGTGGGCAGGGTTCTTGCGACTACTAATTTGAGCACCTGTATACTAGGTTCAAATCTCTCTTGGTTAGTAAGGCCTCCCAGGAGATGCTATGTGGCTGGGTTCTAACATGGTGAGTTCATCCTTGAGAAAGGGACTGATTCTATCATCCCTTAAAAAGGCTACAGTTTGCCCACTCCTCAAGAAACTACTGCTAGAGACAACAATGCTGGACAGTTTTTCTCCAGGCTCTAACCTTCCCTTTGTAGAGAAAGTAGTAGAGAAGATGGTCATATGGTAGCTCCAGAGATCCCTGGAGCAAACAGATTATCTCAACTCTTGTTTAAGAAACAGAGGTAGCTGTGGCTAGGAAGGTTTTTGCATAGCTTCATATTGTATGCCACTTTTGCCTGTTCCTGTGCCAATTCTGCCTCTTCCAGGCTCTGCTCACTGTTACTCATGTTTTAGTCACCTCCTGAAGGGAGTACTGCAATGTGCTTATAAGAGGCTGCCCTCAAAAAGCATCCTGAAACTGCAGCTGGTTCAAAATGCAGCAGCATAGGCAATTATGTACCCTCCTTGAACAATACATATTACTTCTCTGATCCATGAGCTGCATTGGTTGCCAATATGTTTCTGGGTTCAAATCAAAGTGCTGGTAGTTATCTAAAAGGTATTTCATGGCATTGGGCCAGATTATTTGAGGAACCACATTCTATTGATGAGACATGTTACAGGTTCTTCAATGAGAGAATGTCATCTGATGGAACCTGGAAGAGAGCCTTTTCAGTTGTGATGGAACAAGATCCCTTGGAGATCAGACTAATCAGAACCCAGTTGACTTTTTATAAGGTGTTGTAGACATGAGTCATAGAAGTCAGAATGTATGGCAGAGTCTATAAAATGGTTATATTATGTTGGATTTTGGTATTCGTTTATAGTTTTATCCCAGTTACTAGTTATATATTTATTATTATGCTGTTCAAATAAATCACTATTATATTCCATGCCATTCTATCATTTTTAAAAATCTTCCTCATGTAATCCCAGTCAATCAGGGATCACATAATTAATTGTGAAAACATCCCTAAGGCATTAGCCAATTATCAAAATGATATAAGGATAATCTTTTCTACACATGGGAATTCTAAATTATCATGCCTTTCTAACAGTCAATTAAATCTAATAAATAAGTTATTAGACCAGGATCAAGGAGATCCAGATTCACATTCATACAGCCATGGAAGCTCATTGGAAGATTTTGGGGCCAGTCACTATCTGGCAGGATTATTATAGGGCAGGACTGGAGGAAGGAATTGTATATATACTGCCATGAGCTACTTGAAGACTGATAATCCTATCAGAAACTCTAAACACTTTTCACATTTTCATATTGAACTTTGAACAATATACAGTGGCATCTCACAAGATGAGGAACTCACAAGATGTGAAACTTGCAGGATAAGCAAAAAAATTTAATCAAATTTATTCCGCTAGATGAGCCACAACTCACGAGACAAGAAAACTTCATGCCATACCTTGTGCATCATCAGTAAGTGCACTTTGTATTTCCTGTTCAGGCAGCAACTCCGCGCGCGAGTTCTGCTGATGCAGCAAGCGTGTGCGCGCATTCTGACGAATCTGCCATGTGTAGTTTACTCCATTCCCATATGGGTGGCAGCACGGGTGCGTGCATTCTGCCTACGCTGCCGCATGGTGGCAGGTCGACGTTCCTGATTACAATGAGCACTGCGTGATGAGCTCACATGGGAAATCTCACAATGGAGCCCCCCTCTTGCTGTGTAAACAGTGTAAATTAAGTGAAAAGCAGAAATTCCCCCTCGTCACTTCTCCCCTCATAGGACGGAGGCAAGAAGCATTTCCAAACCGCCCATGATGCCTGGAAAAGCTGAGGGAAAAAAGACCCTTTTAAAGTGACGGCAGAGGATCCTCCAAGCCAGCAAGCAGCAGCCAAGGCCAGAAGCTGCTTCGAAGCAGAATCATAAATGCTGGTTAGTTTGCTCTATTTCTGCTTCATGTCGTGTGTTAATCATGGTTACTTGTTTCAGATGTTAGAGACAATCATTTCTACATCAAATTCCGTTGAAAATGATTTTTGTGAATATTTTTGGGGGCGTGGAATGGATTGTCCAATTTTCTATTGTTTTCAATGGGAAACCTTGTTTCGCTTTATGAGCATTTTGCGCTAAGAGCATTTTTCCGGAACAGATTAGTCTCATCTTGTGAGGCACCACTGTACTTGAAAGCGGAACCTATGCTGATTAAGAGAGTTCCAAGAGGGACCTAACACTCTAAAGCAGCAACTATTCCTCTTCCTTTAGAAACTCTTACAAAGAAGAATTAGCTTGAGAGTTTTAAGTGTGCATGATTTGGTCACTTCAGATGATACAGTGTTAGTTATGCCATAGTTGTCTTCCTTTACTCAGCTTTAGCTCAGTTCTTAATTATGCTAAGGTTATGCTTCATAATCTGGAAGGTGATGCTTTTGCAGACTTAAAAGCTTTAAAGTAAGAACAAGAATAGTGGCTCTGAGGCCCCTGAAAATCTGAAGCAAATTACATGAAGAATCTTCTATTCAAAGAGGTCATCTGCTGAAATTTCGAGCAAGGTAAAAGAAATAAATGAAGTTTATTGAAATTATTTACAAAGGTGGGGAGACTGAATTAATCATATGTGTACTGTAATCCCATTGTTCCTATTAGCTGCTCAGCTTTATCAAGGCAACCCCTTAGAAACTCCTCAACCTAGTGAAGTTAGCAAGTCAGTGAATGCTGTCAAATCTTGCATGCTGCCCATCAGACTTGCTAAACATGATATAAATTTGTCATGCAATACCAGAAGTTGTCTGTTATAAGTTGTCAATCCACACATATACAAAATACTCACAAAAGCATATTGGCCACTGAGTCCACAGATCAGATTTAGCAAAGCATATGCCACTTACAATTGCTTTTTGTGAATTATTCCTTTAATTTCCATTCTCACACAAAGGAAGCATTACCCAATTTCCTATCACAGCTGTCTGTCATGCTTATACAGGATTTTTCTATGTTCCGTCTCTTCACAACCAGCATTACAATGCTGGCAAAGGAGGGTAGGAACTAAGGAAAAGTTAAGAATCAGAGTAAAAAAGGAAAATTTATCTTAAAGCTGCTTCTTTTTTCATTTCTATCTGCTGCTTTTTCCAACAAAATGCGAATCTGATTATTTTCTACAGTTCGGAGTGATAGAGGAGAGCAGTTACTTTTTCCTTCAGCCTTTCTTTAGGTGGTTCTTTCCAGACATATTAAATTATATCTAGGAATTTGGGGAGTTTTAGTTGGCATCTACATGCAAAATATTAGGATCTAACAAGCAGTTTTCTTGTTTAATAATGTCTTCTTGATGATGCATAACCAAGAATATCACATTGAGATAGATTGCAGTGGTCACTGTTGTATATAAACTTGCAGCTATTGTCAAATCCAAGAAAGCTAAGATTCTGCTTTATCCTTCTTCTCATAATGAATTTGAATTATACCCTCCATCATAGATTTATTGAAAACCTTTAGTCAAAACAGAATTCATTCTTTATGTGGAAATTATAGGATTGCACCAAATTAAAGCAGACATGCAGAGAGATCCAGTTAATTTAGTCTCTCATCCTGTTACACATAAGGCAATAAACAGAAATGACATAAATGCCTTCAAAAAGCAGGATAGCAAAAAGCAGAAGAACTAAATGAAGCTCTAAAAATAAAATCTAAATGCTAATAAATTAAACTGTATCAAGCTTCTAAGAGGTGCTTCCCTTTGCCAACACTTCAAGTAAAGCTGAATTGTTCTGGAAAGCACCATACCTCAACCAACCTCAAGGAACCAAACAGCCTCATTGCATACCTCTAGGACCTCCTCCAGCCCTTCCATTTGCTGTGCATGCATAGAAACCTCTTTTAGAGCTTCCAAGAAGTACTGGGAGTATTGGAGAAAGTTTGGCACTTCTGTGTGCCAAGTTACATCATCCCTGCCATTCAATGAGACTAAGGGTATAGTTTTGCCTTATTAAGACCGAACACAAGATCTGTATAGCAGTAATAATAGGACAAAGCTTATAGGACTCTTTTTCCATAATATTTATATTTATAATATAACAAATACTAAATGAAACAAGTTTGGCAATTAGCTAGATTTTTTACTCATTTTTCCTCTGTGAGTTTAAGTCACCTTATATGAGGGTTTCTCTTCCTTTTATCTCCACAACAGATATGTGAAGTTCATTGGACTGAGAGAGATTAACTGGATCAAAGTCACCTAGGAAGCTTCTTTGGGTGAAGGAAGACTTGAAACTAGATCTCTTCGGTCTAGATCAACAATTTCACCATCATACCACATTGCACTCTTGGCCTGGTACGTTTAGGATAGTATTTTATAGTCCTGGTAAAAGTTTCTGGAAGTGAACCTAAACTCTGGTCAAACATGATCTCTTGCCATGCTCTGCACAGTCAGCAGAGTTGTATAATTTGTATAACAGCAGATACCCCAAGCATCCCAGCTACGTTAAGGTGTTTTACATCCATTCTGGTAGTCCCAGGAAAACAGCAAAACACAAGAGGTTTGTTGAGTATTTGGACAGCTAGATCAGACATACTTCAGGCTTACTTTAAAAGGCTCTGTTTTTCCCATACTTTTAAAGAATTGATCTAAACTAAATAAACAGCCACTTAGCTTGAACCAAGGATACCGCTTTAATTAAAACAGGTAAGACAGCAGTTAAATGTTGAATTTAAAAACAACTATCACCTTATTTTAACAATCCAACCTCAATCACATGAACAACAGTTATTTCCTCTACCACCACTTTCATCCCTCCTTCTTGGGTCTCCTCTCCTCCTGGGCTCTTCCTCCAGGGACCCCACCTCTTATGATTCTAGAAAAAAATGTATGAAGTCTTCTTCAAAAACAAAAAAATCAGGAAAGCACCTGGCCCAGATGGCATGATCTCTTCCTGCCTGAATTCTGTGCAACACAATTGGACCCTATTTTCACAAGAATCTTCACTAGAGCTGTGCTACGTCCCTTCATGCTTAAATGTTCTACCATGATCCTCACTCCTAATAAAACCTCCATCAGTGGGCTAAATGACTATAGACCTGTTGCATTAACATCTGTAGTCATGAAGACCTTGAAAGACTGGTGCTGACCCATCTGCAAAACATCACAGACCCACTGTTGGATCTTCTGCGATTTGTCTGTCAGACAAACAGGTCAGCAGATGATGCTATCAATATGTTATTGCATTATATCCTGTAACATCTTGACTTCCCAAGGACTTATGCACAGGTCCTTTTTGTGGACTTCAGCTCAGAATTTAGCACCATCATCCCAGATATTCCTTACTACAAACTGACCCAGATCATTGTATCTGCCCATAATTGTAAGTGGATAACCACCTTTCTGACAGATGGGAAGTAACAGGTGAGGCTAGAGAAAATTACATCCAGTACTCAGAAAATCAGGACTGGTTCTTCTCTCTCTGCTACTTTTCTCCCTCTCCACCAATGACTGCATCTCTAGTGACCCCTCTGTCAAACTTCTGAAGTTTACAGTCATATAACCATCATTGGACTCATTAAAGACAATGATGAGTCTGCATACAGATAGGAAGTTAAACAGCTTGCCCTGTGATGCAGTCGAAAAAACTTAGAACTGAATATACTCAAAACTGTAGAAATAACAATGGATTTTAGAAAGAGTTCCACTATTTTATCCCCCCTTACCACACTCAGCAACACAGTATCAGTAGTACAGTCCTTCAAGATTATAGACTCTATGATCTCCCAAAATTTGAAATGGATAGCTAACATTAACACCATTATTAAGAAGGCACACCACAGGATGTATTTCCTACATCAGCTCAAGAAGTTCAACCTCTCTCAAGAGCTGCTGAGACAGTTCTACAAAGAAATCACTGAGTCTGTCCTTTGCACATCTATCACTATGTGGTTTGGTGCAACAACCATATAGGACTGGTACAGACTTCAACATATAGTCAAGATTTCAGAAATAATAATTGCAGCTAACCTGCCCTCCATAAAGGACCTGTATATTGGGAGGGTCAAGAAAAGTACAGAGAAGATATCTGGAGGCTCCTCTCATTCTGGACACAACTTATTTGAACCTCTTCCCTCTGATAGGCATGACAGAGTATTGCATACAAAAACTATCAGACACAAGAACAACTTTTCCCCCTGTGCCATCATTCAAATGAATATTTGACTAATGCTGTATGATAGAATATAAGGACAGAGAATTCTTACCCAGAAATTCTGTCTAATGTGTATACATACCTACTAATTCTACATTTTATAATAGAGTACTTCCTTTCTGCTGACTGCACACTTAACAAATAACTAAAATTGTTATGTATTATACTGTTATCTTGCAAGTATACTGAGATCTGCTATACTGGAGTCAAATTCCTTGCAAGTCTGACCATGCTTGGCCAATAAAGTATCTGAGTATCTGAAATGTGTTTAGTGGTTTTATCATTATTTCATCTAAGATAGATGAATAACCCTTTTATCCCATCTGATCCACAGTGAAAACTACATGAGGTTTAGTCCATGATCATAGTCAATGATCATCCAGTGATCTGAATCTATTTGTCTTCTCTCTCCAACAATCCTCCCACTCAATCTGAAAGAGCAGACTAACCTTCTGCCACAGATTGGGTAGAGTTAGGGGATCTGGTCCCATGTGTATTTTAAAGTAATTACATTCTGATAGGACACACTTGAGCTCTGTTAACTGCATCCAGGGAGTTTTCTTGGCCACAGTACAGAAGTGGTTTACCATTGCCTTCTTTCAGGACATTTATTAATAAATAATTAGGATCTGGTTGATGCCATTTGTATAATAATTGTCTCTGTGATCTATTATAGAGTCCCATCAAGCATATTAAAAGTGAGATTTGCTACATTGGATGTGGCGATGACCAATAAACTATTAGTTGGATGGCATATTTTCAACAAAGCTGCTTATACTTAACCTTTATTAAATGAGTACATCAAGCTGACAAGAAGTTGATTATCATGAAACCTGGGCTGCTTCCTCTCCTCCACCCCCATATAGTTACTGTGGCAATCATTATTCATTAAAGGTAAATGAGGTTACCCGGAAAGGCGCTCAGGTTTTCAAGGAACATGCATCAAATCATGGGCCAGATCAAAATTTCTAGCCATTTCTTTTATCTCCATAGAGACTGAAATATGATTCTAGTTTGAAATTTAGAAGCTGCCATTTACAGGTTTTAAAAGCTGATTTGCAAAGATTACAGAAAAACTGAAGTATTTACTAAAATGTCTAGTTTTGTCCAGTTCCAAATCCTACATTTATTAAATAACTGCAAATACTTTTTACAGATTCAAATGCTTAGATAGACAAAAAATGCTATTCATATACAAGAAGAGTGCATCAAGAGTTTTAAGAGACCCCAAGATTTGTAAAAAAAGAGAGAGAGAGAAAATAACAATAGAAACACCAACCCGATAAGGACTAAACATGTCAGAAGGCATGGATTTTTAGTCAAGGTTAAGGGGAAGCAAAAAACCAGGAATGGGAGAAATTGCAATGGGGTATTGTGGGAAAAGGCACTGCTATTAACCAGACATGGTTAAATTTTGCAGAGGGATCCCTTTGTTGATATAAATGCAAACATCTGAATTTTGTAATTGAAATGTGCAGTTCTTTTTCTGTCAACCCAAAGGATGATATTTTTATACCTACTTTTGACCATCCAATTGTTTCTCACTGAGCATTGTTCAGCAAAACTCTATTTCCTGAAAACTATGGAATTCACATACATCCTCATTAATTTGTTTGATTGGCTTAATAACATTCCAATGTATCTTTTTTGTTAGATTTTCCTATAAATCTCTCTATAAATATAAGTGTTTATATATAATTTTCTAAAAGAAGATCCTCTCTTGCTTTTATTTCTATTTCAGATATAGTTTCTTTATAACTTAGTTATCAATGCTATTCTACTCCACCTTGCTATTCCATTTACTGAAGTGATGTAAAATCCTTGGAAATCATACATGCATTGCCAGCTTTTCTGGCCAATTATTTCTGTTTCTATTTTAAGCATAATTAAATAGCAACTTAGATATTAACTTGGCTGTGGATTTCCCTTTGTAGCAATAAAGGTCAGATTACAGGCAATTAATAAGAATTTCATCTTCTTGCAAAGATGGTTCATGAATGAAAGTATGTCCCACATGTGTAAAGTCACAGATTTAATCCCTCATCCAAAAGTAGGGAAAGCAAAACATCTGCCTCAAATCCAGAAGAATCACTGTCAGGCATTGCTAAAAATACAGTGATAAATGGATCAATTATTTGGCTTAATAGAAAATCTCTAAGTTCCAATGCCTAAAGGAAAGACTTGATCAAAGAATCATTTATGATCCCCAAGCCAAATATGGGCATAGTGCCTGTCACTCCCACTAAGAAGACCAGACTAGAAAAAAACTCTATAGAAAGACCAGGTGGGATTGACAACAATAACAGAATCTTGCAATTCCAACTGTTCTGTACTTCCCCTCCTTATACTACAGTGAATTACGGAGGCATTTATCTGAGTTACTTCTGAATATTATTTTGTTCCCTGGATTTAAAAAATGCTTCACCTGCCACTTCCCCTTTGCCTAGGTAACAGTTCTTGCATATTTCTGTCAAGATCACCTCCCTTACTCTCTGCAGTAGCACCCCAATTTTAGTTACCATTCTGCAATTACTGCTAGTACAAAATGCAAAATCAAGAGCAAAAGACATTGCATTTGCAAGCAACAACATGTAACTGCTGGACTACATTTCGATTGTGCATTGCTAAGTTATACAGGTTATGGCTGAACTATTATTCTATGACTTATAATTTTGGGGAAAGGACTTGTCTTCAAAATAAAACCCTGCTTAGGTCAAGGGTGAATTATATAATGTATTAAATGTGTATAACAAAGAATAATATTTATACTTCCTATTGTATTTCTTTAAGATTTTAGACCTCAGACTCATTGAATTATGTTATTTGAAAAATAACTCA
>JANHZU010008062.1:31503-50524 GCA_032468055.1 Acrochordus granulatus
TTGAAAATACGTTATTTTTTCAGGGTAAAGGGATGGCCAAACTCTACCCCAAGCCCAAAGAGATGACTGAACTCATATCTTCTCAATCCTGGATCAGTGAAGCCTTGAGTACCCAAAATGAAACAAAGGATGAAGATAGCCAGCAAGCCACCTATGAGATGCTTTCTGGCATTAATGATGAGAATGAGAGCGTTGAGGAAGAAGAGGAAGAAGATAATGGGAAACCCAAGAGAAGGGGGCCAAAGAAGAAGAAAATGACCAAAGCAAGACTGGAGAGATTCAGGGCCCGCCGTGTGAAAGCTAATGCTCGGGAACGAACACGGATGCATGGACTTAATGATGCTCTGGATAACTTGAGGCGGGTGATGCCCTGCTATTCTAAAACACAGAAGCTGTCTAAAATTGAGACACTGAGGCTAGCCAGGAACTACATTTGGGCTTTATCAGAGGTTCTGGAAAGTGGGCAGACTCCAGAAGGCAAAGGCTTTGTGGAGATGCTTTGCAAAGGTTTGTCCCAACCAACCAGCAATCTGGTTGCTGGTTGTCTCCAGCTAGGACCACAATCCCTGTTCCTGGAGAAGCATGAGGAGAAAATCCCTGTTTCTGATTCAGCTGTGTCCAATCATGTTTTTTCTTACCAGTCCCCAGGGTTGCCTAGTCCACCATATGGAAGCATAGAGACACACCTTGTACATTTAAAACCTCCCTCTTTCAAAAACCTGGTGGATACTTCCTTTGGCAATCACCACCAAGACTGCACATCTCCAACATACGAGGGTCCCCTGACACCTCCTCTGAGCATCAGTGGGAATTTTTCCCTAAAGCAAGATGGGTCTCCAGACCTAGAAAAATCATACAGTTTTATGGCCCACTATCCATCTGTTAGCCTGTGCAGCACTCAGCACACCTCTCACTTCTCAAGCACAGTGCCCAGGTACGACCTCCCATTAGATGTGACCTATAATTCTTATTCTCATCATGTGGTTGGAGCACAGCTCAGTGCAATATTTGGTGAATAAACCAAGAAGATAATAGGCCAATATTTAAATGGGTTTTTAATGGGTTTTTAAAAATGATTTTTTAAAAAAACATTTACTGATATATTGGTCGCATTAATACAAGAAAAGAAATAATGTTATTTGTTCAAACTATGAAGGATTATATTCCCATCTGATTTCATGGGAAGCACTTTGGGGGGAAAAAGAAGCAAAGCATGTCCCCTTTGCTGTGAATTTAAACTTATTTAGTAGCTGTAATTTATGGATTTTTAAGTCTATCATCTCAATGATTTCTCCTTGCTTTGCTATTTCATTTGAAGGCAGGTATATATTCTATATTCCTAAAATACTGAGAACTTTAAAATCAAATTGAGTGCATGTGCACACACACACAAATGTCCCTGAAGTTCTTCAGCAAACAAGGGCAGTAGATCATACAAGTTGGCTACTCCCTGTGATGTCACCAAATCATTTCCCAGCCCACTTAAAGCCATTCTTTTGTAATTGTGACCCTTAAAATAAATAAGAGGAAGATTAAAATAGAAATATATTTTAGTGCATGCTGGTGTTTTAAAATAAATAATAGAATGTTCATCTGATGGATGGAGGGAAGAACAAAATCTAACATTTCACCTGAGGCAATAATGTATTTCTTCACAGCAAATAAGTAAATAGCTTACTTACCCTTCCTCAGTCAATACCTTTAAATAGAATTATCCTTCAGTATTTGAACTTGAATTTTGCAATGCAGTTCTGCGATCAAAAATTACATATTTAAGTCACTGAAGAATAACATACAAAACATTAAACTTGTATATAGCTAAGTGCTGGGCAAAAAAGAGAAAAAGTCTCCAAAATATGCTGATCAAGAAAAACATCATTTTCCCTGCTGAGCTCAGATACACCCACAAACAGTGCAGAATAGGAAACAGAGAAAGGAAGAGCATCTGAAACTTTTGCTTTTTGTGCATAGGTAAGAAAAGCCCCTAAGACATCTTCAAACAGCTGCAGAACTTAATCACCTGATAATTCAAAACAGGAGAAGAAATCCCTTAGATGGTTGGTTCTGTAGCTTTAATATATTAACATTCACACGCCTGCTAAGCAATTATCAATCAGCACGCATCTTACAACCATTAGAAAGTTAGTTGATATAAGTTGCATCAGTTGCACCTTTTGGACTCTTCTTAAGAGTAGCCTCCATGAAGCATGCTACACTTGTCAAACTATAAACAAGGCATAGGTAACACCAAATACAACCAGCTTACGAAGGGTTGCAGTTGATGTGCCAGCATAAATGTACAACAGCAGTTCACAGCATCTCCAATGACAGTTGAAAGATTGTCAAGAAATGCTACCTATTTGCAAAGTTGCTTTTTCTGGAAGAATGCAATTCCATCCAAAGCAGGTTGCATCTCAGTCCTCAGATCTTCTATTTGCCACCAATACTTCTGCGTTTGATCAGGATTTAATTTCACCTCCAGCCCATGATTGAATTAAAGCAATGTTCTAGATTACCAGTTCATTCCTTAGAACTGAACGGTAAAGAGCAAGAGAGCTGACTGACTGTCATCAGCTAAAAGTAATGTCCGCATATCCCCCGCTTCAGAATTCTGAATAACCTATCCCAATGGTTCTATGTAAATACTGAACAGCACAAGGACAAGATGGTACCCTATGAGATACTAAAGGTATTTGTCCTGTTCTTTCCTCTTTTTAAGAATGTTATCCTAGCTTATTATTCAAAAATCACATACAGCCCTCTGCTTCCTCATCTCTGTATGCACCCTAGATTTAGATCCAGCAGCTACATATCTCTGCATTTGGAGAGACATCATCACCCCATAGAACCATGGCACCATGAACCTCTAAATTCAATATCCTGAACATGAAGAATCAAGCCATGATGAAATCAGGAGGCTTTCTGGTTTCTTCACAAAGGGCTTTGGTGAAAACTGAGAAGTATACAAAACATCCAAATCTGAGCACAGCAAAAGAATTGATGGAACATTTACTCTTTAATTTAAAGTACATTAATTACTTTCTCTTATGTAGAAACAATTTTGGATGTAAGAAATTGGCAGCTAAGAATCTCATAAAGAGGATATCACTTCTCAATTGTGTAGTAAAGAAGCATCATCTCACACACTGAAAGTAAGAAATAACTGAGACAATTCCAGAAGAGATGTCATTGTAATGTGTTCCAGTTCCATTTATGGAATGAGATGCATGTAATACGTCCATGGTAACACTCAGGACTTCAGGATAACAGCAATAATCGAACCGCTGATGTTCTCCAAACCAGCCGTATCACACACAAGATCTAAATAGATCTCTCCATCAAACTACTCCAGTCTTTTAAATCAAGCTGGATATGGGTCTACTTTTTTCTTTCTAACCTCCAGAGAAAGGGTGACTTGCAGCAATTCTCATCCTGCCCATAAAAAGTACATACTTAAAGGAGGCCAAATATAAGGATGCCCATCTTAAACACTGTAGATGGGATCCATTGTGAATAAACAGAAGATCTATCTATCAGTGACTGCCATTCTAGAGATATTTATATACCATAAATCATAATCATCTAAAACCTGGCTGTAGACACTCAATACATTTTCAGGTGTGTCTTCTCTATAGTTATATACAGAGCATAATGGATGCATGTACGTATATTCATTTCAGCTACTGCCTGGAATATGAGAAATCCCATTTCCAGAATTCTATCTAGTTAATACAGTTACTTATCTGAATTACCTCCTCTTTCACAATTATACTGTTGTCCGATTTCCCATATCCATGTCCCAGTTAAAGATGCCATTACCTTCAATTCAGAAGTTTAAAATATCATTTGATACTATTTATCCAATCAGTTCCATGTGTTATCAGTAACTATGGATTCCATCTTAAACTGAAAATGAGTGACAACCCCATTCCATGAAACTGAATAGCAGGTGAAATCCATTATTTAAAAATTAGAATATGGAGCAATACTTCTTGCTATGGGAAGAGAATGGAGAAACTAAAAAAAAAGACCTGAGTTAAAAGTTCCCAGAAGACTCTATTTTACTGTGTTCTAGAAAATTTCTAAAGTTTCCTTAAGAATTCCACCAAAAGGAGATAACTTCATTTTTTTTTGTTCAAATATCCTTGACAATTTGGGAGTGTCAGTCATCATGTTTCTCTCATAATATCTTGTTGGCTAAGGAAGAACTTAACCAACACACCAAGGAAGATGCAAAATGAGGCTACTCAGTCTCTACTGTTCTTGAAGAATTGCCATTATACCTGAAGAAATTCAGTAACATTTTAGTTCCATTGCTGTACTATAGATTGATTTGTGTACAGCTCTCCCACAAAGAACTGTAAAATCAAAGCAATCTCTCTTGATCCATATTGTTTCTTGGTGTTATTAACATTATCCAGAACATCTCCCATACCCTTTGCTAGTTCATTCATTAAGCAATAAGAATATTGGTGGAGATTCCATTGTTGTTTTTTCCATTTGTGTGTTATCAAAGTTATTTATGAATAATGTCTTTGTGCTAACTACCTTAGAATTCCAAATGGCTCCTAGATCTAAAATGCAATTGGAATTCCATCTCCAACATGATACGGAAAACATTATTATGCTTCCCTTTCTATTGAAACACTCAGAAATTATCTTCTAACTCAAAGTGATCATATCAGCCTTCATGTAACACTGAAGTACAATTCTCCAAAGCCTTCATCAATGTCCATGCCAACTACAGCTGCTGGAAGCTGAGTAATGTCTAGAAGATCACAGGTTCCTCATCCATGTAAATATTTCAGAGGAGACACCATATAACCTTCATCTGTTGCAGCAGTTCCTCATCAAGAAGATTTTCAAAGATTGTGGGGGGTGGAAAGCTTCACATACTGAATTCACACATCTTAGTTTGGAGAACTTTCAAGCAGGGATTGATAAAGGAAGCCCCAAATGGGCTGGATAGAAATGGGAGGAATTATTTTCACAACTGTATTTAGAATGGTGCCAGCCAAGATAAGCCATGGCTTCATCCTCATTATTTTTTATCCAGATTTTAAGTTAAGTTTTTTTCATTTCACATAAAATGTGAATGGAGATTTTTGTTTATTGAACTTCAAAATTTTAGTTGGAAGTTTTAGCATTGTGGGGATAAATGTATACGTAAAGGTGGATTTCTCTTTTGTATTCTTTGTTTTGTGTGCCTTTTCTCCATAATTATTTATTAACACATATTTATTTAAATTATTTCTTGCCTTTCCTCTTTTGGGGAGGAGCAATTCCATCCCATAGTTTCATCAAGAAAGCTAAGTGTGTCCCTGTATAGAGGTAGCTGTTTTTGTGACTACTGCAATGGCAGAAGTCAGTACAAGCAAGAAACATTTCTAAGGCTATGCAATTATAGCAAGCAATCTTATATTTACTTCTTGGTTAGCCTTGAAAGGTGGGATAAATACCCCAATATAGCAGAAAGAGAGATTGGTTGGCTGAATAATGTTTAAATTATCACAACTCTCTGGTATGCAGGTAGAAAGCTATTCTAGTCCAGATGTTCTCCAGGAAGCATTGCAATCATGATTAAAGGAAGAAAAGGGGAATATTGGAACTGAGTATGAATAGATTGTTCCAACGCTATGTGGTCTCTTGACATGTTCTCAGAACCAGATGACTCTATACCCAGAGGAAGTGATGTATAAAGAACTACTCTCCATTTCCAGCCTTGCCTGCAGAAAAGTAGAAGAGCCATAGATGGTTGGAGAAGTAGTAGTTCCCTCTCAGCTTTCCTGAAAGGGACATACACTGTGTATTTTTTAAGTATTTTTTTAAACAATCCCAAAGGATTTTTTCTATTCTACGATAGCCTAAATTTGTAGGCAACCATTGACACAGTCCTCAGACCTGCTATCTATCCCATGCAATGATGCTTCCTTGCCCACTTTCTAATATCACATGTCTCAGCCCCCTATTATGTTAGCTTCTCTCTAGACAGCTAGGATAAAGAAGAGATCAAACATTGGAGAGGAATGATATGAGAAATGGTTGGGTGTAATCTATGATATGTTTGTGGGTTTTGTATTAAATATATATGCATATATATTTTATCCTTTTATATTAAAAATGGCTCTTTAGCCCATATAAAAACAGTGAATCTTGTTTGAACTAAAAGCTTCATTTTATTAATTAATGAGTATCTAGATATAGATATGCCATGAAGGGAGGGAGAGAGGGAGGATGTGTCCTCTCCCTCAGTGTAAGAAATTGTCAGACCAACAAGGGAGACCAGACTAAGTAACCAATGCCATATAGGTTAGGACCACTTTTATTATAACAATAAGAACAAAATTTTGCAAGTCTATTGATTTACAAAGAATGCTAATACTTTCTCTTCTCTCCCATTATCTTCATGTGAACTAGGTAGGGGCCCATCTGGGAAATTTTCCCAGGTTAATTTCTTGGCCCAGGCTCAATGGACTTATCTATCCATTGTCTTGGTAGCAGCTCTTCCTTCTGTCTTTCAAGACATTTCCTGTCTTTCTCAGAAACTTTCCTTAATACTTATGATGAAAGAGTGACACTGGAAGACCTGCAGGTTTGATACCAACAATATATAGAAACATTCTTAATATACAGAAAAAGTCCTCTGTGTAAAGGAATATGTGAGATAAATCTTCTGAAGTCACTTGGCTCAGTTCTTCCTAGTGAGTTTCAGATCCACCTGGAATGGATTCTACTAACAGCATTTTTTGCTTAACGCCAACCTCTCCCCAGACCTCGGCCTGTTGCCTGATTAACTGCAAAGTGCAGCCTGACATCTCCAGAGGGCTTTTGCAGCAGCAGAACCTGAAAGCATTTGCCACATCCAGTCTGCATAATGGTTCACATACAATATCCAGCATAGGCGGTACCTTCTACTGGCTCTGTCCACATTGAAAATGAGGACTACCAAACTAGGGCTGCTAACTCTGGACTACCAGTAGATGACAGCATAGAACATCGAACATACTGACTCCTTGCTAATGTGTCCTAGTGACCATCATCTAGTGATTATCTGGATGTTTGCAGCCAGATGAGGTAACCCAGTTGAGAACAAGAGAGGTCTTCTGGCTAGATTAATTTCCAAACTTTACTGCTAATTTTCTCTCCACTCCCTGAGTTTGTGAAGAAGATATATCTTTTGGAATGCTGCAAAGATTAGATGAGCAAAGTCATGGCAGCAGTGAATCGCCCACTAGATTATGCAGTGAATCACACAGCTGGGTTCAAGTTAGCTCCCATCATTCCAACTGGAGCAGAATTTGACAGGATCCTTTCTAAAGGGGCTGCTAGTCCATAGTTGAACTTGGATGCACTGGACTCTCAGAGCAGCTGCTAGCCTAGCTGGGCCTCTGTTTGCAGCTGTGCAGGGCCTTCTTTTTCCCAGAAGAGGAAATGTTCATCAGCTGCTTGTTTGTGGTGCCGTGGCCTTGCACATGTGGGCATTCACACCATGTGCAGTTGAAAGCATTGATTTAAAATTCCCTTTGGCAGCCCATTAAGGCAAAAACAGATGGCTTTGCCACACTGCTATGGATGGCAAGGCAAGCCATGAGGCCTGAGAATGTGGGAAATACAGACACAGTTTAGAAATACCAGACACATTCAACCATGTGCTCCCTCCCCCTTACACAGATATCAAAGTAGCCAAATTATCTTTGTTGTTGTTCAGTCATGCAGTTGTGTCTGACTCTTCGTGATCCCATGGACCACAGCACACCAGTCCTCACTGTCTTGCACTTCCTCCCAAAGTCCACCCAAACCCTCACACTGACAAATGCTGTCTAACCATCTCATCCTTTGCTGTCCCCTTCACCTTTTGCCTTCAGTCTTCTCCAGCATCACAGTCTTTTCTAATGAGTCCTCTCTTCTCATTATGTGGCCAAAGTCTTCAGCCAAATTAAATGGCAAGGATTAAATCAGGCTTGCAAATGTGCTTTCTAGGACTTCCAAGAAATTGCAAAGACGGTTTCTCTTTTCTTTCACTCAAAGTTGAATTTGTTTGTTTCTCCTGCATTTCAGAAAGTGATGTCAAATTCTTAGAGAGGTAGAGAATTATGCAGCCTTCAGATCATGCTAGTGTTAAATGCATTGCCTTGGCAGACAGTTCTTTTAGTGCAAAATGCAAAATGCTGGCGATTGTTTAAGCAAAAAAGGTCTTCATTATTTCACCATGGGCCTGCTTTTAGATAGTCTCGACTATACATTTAGAAAAGCACATGAAATTTGCACTGGCTCATCTGGTGATCTCTTGGCTGCACTTTTCAGTAGCTGTTTCTCAAATTTGGAACATGATGTCTTCAGAAATGCATAGATGGTCAAGTTATGCTATAAACCTCTATCGATTTAAGTTAATATATAGCCTAGGAAACAAAAATTACTCTTCCAGTCCAAGAAAACATATACCCCTATAATCCCAACCTCAATCATTGAGAGGGGTCATTTCACTGCCACACAACACCCATTGCAGGCCTCAATTGTTTACCAGCCCACCTCCCTTATGTAAGAAGATTGCTGATCTCCAGTATTTATGTGGTTAAGACTTTTTTGGCTTGTCTTTTTCTTCTTTTTAAAATGTCAGGACATGCCTGACATTTTAGGTCTGAGCAGAGAATAGTGGCTCTATTTCACCCCGGGGTGTTTTCTGTTCCCACAGAACAAAGTTTGAAATGATATGAGGCAACTGGAACTCAGAACAAGGTCTTTCGGTCCTTGTTTTTGATTTCAGGTCCACAAGCACAGATAAAATGGCAGCCGATGATGATTGCTACTGATTCCCTAACTCAATGAACACTTGGCCGAATAGATTATTTTTAAAAGGCTGTTAAACAGTCTTAACTCCTCATAACAGTAGCTGAAAAATCAGATAGGTAGAAACTGTTCTCTGAAACATTCTCTGAAATGTACAATTTAAAAGAGATAATTTGTATCTGCTTAGAAATATGCAAGTAACAGATTTAGTGTTTTAAATGCATTTTGGTAGCTTTCAAAATAAAAGCAATTGTGTTGCCCTTTGATTATGTTTGTGCTTGCACATGGGGGTGGCTGCTAGTAAAAGGGAGGGAGGAAACTCTTTAACAGCATGAACAATATTAAAATTACAAAAGGAGCATGCACACACACGCATGTAAACAAAAAACAATCCCAGTCCCCATAGCATTTGCCTCAACTTCAGGAAGTCAGAAGAGCATTCAGAGAGGCACATATATACTAAAATAAAATTCTATCTTAGTAATTTTAGGCTTACACATTTCAACAGTTTTAACAATTTTGCATTTGCTGCCATTTATCCACTTAGGTGAGTCTTTCCAGCAACAGGGTTGAGACCCAGGATGGTTCTTTATTGAGTCACATGCTGCTTTCCTCCCACTCCATACTCCACACAGCATAATTATATCAAAATGAAGACAGATGCATGATGACTTGATCATGCCATTATGTACTTGCATTGCAATGCTGGATGCATATATTGTGAGATTAGTGTGATGACATCATTGGGCACATCTTTTCATTGCCCCCACTTTTGCAACACTGTGGATACCCCTACTTTTACCTGACCAGAGATCACCCATCCAATATAAGCCAATAGCAACAGGGACATGAAAATTCTGTGCTGCTGTATGCACAAGATTGGAAATAAAATCAAAGCAACCTTGGGAAGGTACAGACAAAAGTGCAGAGTCCAGAAGAGATATGAAGAAACTTTTACTTGTATATTGTTACAGTAAATCCACCTTTCCCAACATACTAGTTTCAAGTGAATAACTTTGAAGGAGGAGGAGTTATACAAACTTTGCTTTTTTATTTTTATGTCTGTATTAAAATAAAGGAATGTTTTCATAGTTCGTTTGTGTTCATATTGGTATTTGGATTTTTAGGAGAGAGATGTACATTAAGATTACAATAAAGGGAGGGCAAAAAGTTTTAAGATTACTTTAAAGGGAGGGCAAAAAGTCTAAGAACCTCTGCTTTAATCAGAATACTTGGAAAAGTTGTAACATTCAAAACAAATGTTAAACAACATTACAAACAACATTAAAACACATGGAATTCTTTTGAGCAAGGCGCACAGAAAACGGTGGCTTCAAAGTCAGAATGTTTGGAAGCTAAGCCACTTTTTGCCAAAGCAGAATATTAAAAAAAATTGATTGCCTCTTTCTGCACCCTAAATTCTGAATGTACATCCTCCCTATCCCCAAGATTTGCTGTTATTCCAGACAAACCTCTGACATTTGCTGTATACCCTCCTTAACCAACTTCAAAATGTGCTAATCTAGGCCTGTTACATTTGGAAGTCAATTTTCCTCATTTAGGGGCCTTTTTTGTTATTCTATTATACCTGGGTGCTCCATTTTAATGAGCTTCATTTGAAAGTGGAAATTTACATTCTGATTGGCATTTTTGATAAGACTGGAAGCTTCTGACTTTCTAAGATTCAATAGTTCTAGGACAGGTAGAAATCAAACAGGTGAGCTTATCCCTTCTCCATTCCTGGAAGAGCTTTGCCTTCTAGCTAGAAGCAGTTCACAGCCTAGCACATGAGCTTGCTTGGACAACTTTTTCCAACATGGCAGAGCAAGAAAGAGAAACAACAATGGAATAATTGCTGTCAGTTCTAAGATTGGCAGATGCCCTGCTCTTTTCTCTGATGCAGCCATATAATCACTAAATCTTTTTAAATCCTGATTTATGGATTATATTTCTGAGAATGTGTAATCTGAAAATTCCAAAGGCCAGTGAGTTTCTAATGTGCACAGTGCAGTGAGCCCTGAGGACTTCATCTACTCTAAGCCAAAAGATCTGGTTGTTGATTCTACAATAAATCAACTCTTTTTTAGTTAGGACTATCAAATCTGGACTGCAAAAGCATAAATAAACATAAGCTGGCAGCAAAGAGTTGGTTTTTTTTATTCCTTGTGGCTATCTAGTGGCTCTCCAGAGTTTTGTAGTCCATAGTTCATAGCCTTATTTTAGTTTCCTTACATTTCTCTGTGTTCAGTTATGATGATAACATTTTAAGATATGAATCTTGTAGGAAGAGCAGAATCAATAGGCCTCCCTATTGTAAGCATATACTGTAGATGCCAAGAAATCATAGGTGTACAATTGCTCTGTCTCATTCATATAGATTATATCACTTGCTCAGCAATTGTTCAAACTTGCAATAGTGGTGAATGAGTGTTAAAACTAGTCTTCAGAGTTTTAGCTATTTTTTTGCAGTATCCCTACAGTCACAGGCATAATCAATGAGGAAGTTGGCAGGAAGTCGGAAGATACAATTCATCAATCCACCCAGTCCTCATTTAATTATGGCAAACAGGACTGTTAGAATTGCCATCACTTAGCGGTATGGTCACATGATGTTGCACTTTACAATCATATTGCTTAACAATGGAAATTCAGTCCCAATTGCCATCATTAACTGAGGACTACTAATAATTTTATAGAGGATTCAGGTTGAATCGTTACTTTCTATCTGTAAGATACATTGCATACCATCACTTCTATTTTTTTTCCTAGCTGTAACAATATTTTAAGGATTAGTAGAGGAAACTTCTATCTGGAGACCATATATACCCCAGTTTCTGCAATTTTTGGCCTTGACAGTTTCCATCAAAATTAATCTTATACTAAGAAGGTATAAGATGCACTACCAGTTGCCTTCTATACTGGTTGATATGTTGGGGGCTGTAATCCCAATGCACCTGAAGGGCGTCATATCAGGGAAGGTTGTTCAGGCAGACAATTTCCTATTTGCCTGAGTATCTCTTCTATGAGCTGTAGCAATAGCATTCATCACTGGGACTAGAGAGGAGGGGAAAAACAGAAAAATGAGGGGCAGGATAGGTGAGGGATTCAGGTTGCAGTTAGTAGAAACTACAGTACCCTAGGCTGATTTTTAAAAATTACAGGTGTCACTGGTGGGTTATGACTTTGTGTGTGCGCGCGTGTGTGTGCTCCTTCAAGTCTGTGGATTCCTGGTGACTGCCTGGCCAAGTCCCTACAGTTTTCTTGACAGCATTTTCAAAAGCTTCCTAGGGCTAAGAGAGGGACCAGACCAAGGTCACCCAACTGGTTTAGTGCCTAAGGCAGGACAAGAACTCATGGTGTCCCACCTAGTGCCTTAACTATTACACCAAATTGGTTCTCTGGGTTATGACTATGTTCCATATTTATTTATTTACTAACTGAAGTTTATAAATGCTGCTCCATCCCAGGTTCACATTACACCTGGCAACAAGCTAGAACAGGCTCCCTAGATAAACCTAGGGAAATGGTTGGATTCTTCAAGAATTACGATCCAGTTGAAGTAGAGCAGAGAATCCTTTCAGTTGCCTAGAAATTACCTCTGGCAATTTATGGAAATGTTATCATAATTTCAGAAGATAGAAAAGGAACAATTTGCTTGTCCCTTTAGCCATGCAGTCAACTGCATTAATATGATGATATTCGATGTCATCTATTCTTATCTGTTTTTAATAAGTGAAATTATTGGGGGTGATTCCACTTTTGCTGAGGGCTCCAAATGTCTAAGGCCACACACAACAGAGCATTCCAACATCTGGAAGAGAAGGTAGGAGTAAGAAAAGTGTCTCATTCTGGCTTCATCCTTAAAGCTTCTCATTTAGCTACCTGCTTGTCATTTAGTGCTCTTGTCTGGCTGTTTGGCTTCTTTGCTTCTAGAAAAACAACTTGTTTTAGGAATGGCAGCTGTTTTGCATCCAGGAGCCACATTTGAGAAGGAGGCTGGATTCGCCTCCGTAGGAGACAGGAAACATGATGGTGCAAGATATCACTGGAGAGATTCGCTCAATTTTTAAAGTTTTTTTTTATTTATTTTGAGGTGTTGGTTGGGTTTTCTTTTTCTCTTTTTTCTCAGAGGCCTCTGAAGCCAACCAAAGCTGTAATGCAAATACTTTGACACTTAGGATGTGTTTTTTTAAAACTCATGCTCCCCAAAATGGGTGACTGTTCCAAATCTCAATGGATTTTGGTCCTTGGGGGATGCTAAAGCTTGAGAAAGAACACTGAGGAGTTTGAAAGTGGCTCATAAGTCACAGATTGCCCATTTGTACCCCTAAGTTAAGTTCCTAAACTTTCCTCTCCACATTGCAAGAGTGGGTCTCCCAGGGTGAGCAAGGCATACCTGAACCCACTTAGTCTCCCTTTTACTTGCCATTAATGGATATACAAATAAAGTTAAACAGAAACAGCAGGTAATAAACCAAAGGCAGTGTGGGATGAATTTACAATAAAGAACTATTCCAGAACAGGAACTTTAAGAAATTTCCTAGGAATTGTGATCTCCTAATCAGCAGATTGAACTGGCACCCTCAGAACAAGTCTTCACCACTGCAATGAACTGTACTGTATTTTGTTTCAAATCTAGTATGGGTAAATGTTTGAATCTCTCTTTAAATATATATTAACAGTTAAACATGCAAATTAGGATCTTCTTTTGTTCTCCCCCTCCCCCAATGTAAGGAGATGCTCTAGCCAGTGTTTGCCTGTGGGCTGAGAAAAAGGAAGCCCCACCAGTCCTGCAACATCTGATCCGGGCAGCTGATTTGCTATCAGCTCTAGTAACACATGTAATTCTGTGGCAGAAACATTGTGGGATTAAAGGCTAAGGTTTTGTGAAGGGAGAATGGCAGGATGAGCAGCAAGGGGCCTCTTGAGGGTCTTTACAGCCCTAGCTGTCAGATGTCATCAGTGAAAAGATTAGAAATGGGACTGGATGGGGATCTTCAAGATTTGGACCAAGGGGGCCATTTTAGATGTCATGCTAGGAATGAATGATCTCCTCTACAGAACCTTGCCTTTCTTGTTTCCATGTATTGCGCCTTTCTTATCCAACCCTTTTCTGTCTCTGCAATAATTAACTTTCTTTTTTCTGGTCAGTTTTAAAATTGTTCTTTAAAAAACAATCCCGAGCAACTGTTTAGTTTAAAAAGTGTACAGTTTAAACTTACATAGCAAAACGTATGGATTCTCAGTAAGATTTTTTTTTCAAAAAGTACTTGGTTGATTTCAGACAAGGTAAGGGGAGATCTGATGTTGATCTGATGATCTTAGATTTTAGCTCAGCTTTTCCTCTAAAGGTCCAACTCCCCTTCCATTTTTTCCCACAGCAACAATCCTGGGGATAGATTCAGCTGAGAGACTGTGACTGTAACTTAGGATCATTCAAGAGCTTCTGTGATTCAGTCTGAGTTGAACCTGGGTCTCCCTGCTCCTAGTCCAACACATTAACCACGGTAGCAAAGTGGCTTTTTAGGACTGAGATGAATTCCCTGCCCTTTTCAGAGACTGCTAAATTAGGAAGAGGCTTTCAGTCTTCATGGGACTTTCATCAAGCCTTGTTAGCCAAGCACTGGCAGTCCTACATTCATTTACCTCTGCCCCCCCCAAAAAAAATCTCAAAGTATCTGAAGTTATTATCTCTCACACATATGTGAATGGATGCATGGATGCATACACATAAATTGATTATGGATGTATGGGTGGATGGATGGATGGATTGATGGAGGTAGATGATAGATGATAGATAGACAGACAGACAGAGGGAGGAGAAAGAGAGATCTTGGATGTGAGATTCTGCAGCTGTCTTATAATAGCAGGAATTGACAGAGAACAAGGCTGGATCCCAAATACTGGACTGTAGGAAAATTTCCTTAGCTTGTCTGACCCAGCTTCAAGGGCAGTTAGGAAGAAGGAATGGCATCCATGGACACAACTTGTAAATGGAGTCAGCCATGAAGGCATAGAGCCCTGGGCTGATACTCCTGAAGTGCCATTTCCAGCATGTCTGGGCTGGCTGTGGCTGCTAGGTTTTGTACTTTGGTAATTTATTGTGGGGTACAAGCAAAGCTCAGGCATCACTGCTAACCAGAGGTCCTCTCTCTGCTACCATCCCCAAAGACTTTTCAGTTTATGACTATGTACGAATTCAGATATCATCTAAAGGTAAATATACTAAGGCTTTTATTTGAAAAGGAGGTCTGCTGTTTATTCAATTCCCAGGCTATTTTCCTGTGGATTATTGCAAAAGAACAACAAGTAGGAAACCATCCAAATCCTTTCCCAGCCTATACACTATCAAGCCATTGCAAGTGTCTTTCTGAGAAAGCCTTACATTCCTAGAATTGTACCATGACATTTTTCAGATACTGTATATTGGAATACAATTCCCATCACCCCAAGCTGGCAAGAGATGCTAGGAGTTGTGATCTAACATATTTGGAGGCAACCAAATGGGAAAGATGGTTCACGATCTACAGACACACACAAAAACAGAGAGAACTCTAGAGAGAGAGAGAGAGATATTTTTTACAAAAAGTTACAGCTATGAATATAAATTCTTCTTCAACGATTATGAGATACAAGCTTGTAATTTGGGTAAATCTCAGCTCCACTCCACAAAGCCCCCTAAGCTCCAGATCAGCCAGGATTTCAATCTGTTTTGGGAGAAGTACAAAATGCCTGCTTAGCAGTGACTACAGGCAGATTAATACATGATGCTTCTTCCTCCTCTCCCCACATCTGCTCAGATGGCCTCAAACAAGCTCCCCAGAAAAACAATTATCACTGATCAGAGGGTCCAGCTAATTACTCCACTCAGGGGTCAACATCTTGTTTTTTCCCAAGACCCTTCCAAGACTTTCTCTCTTATTGCTCCAGTTACAATGGGCAGAGCAGGGTTTCCATTCCTGAGAAATCAAGCTCCACAGTAGTGTGTTTCCCTGTGACCTCAGATATGAAGGAAAGGCTAGTGCACATCATTGTCTGCAGTTCCCCAATTCCCTATTGATTCATGATAGAAAATACTGTTATTTGTGCATATGCCCTCCATAAAGTAGTCTGTTTCAAGTGGACTTTATGGAAACGCTCATGCTATTCTCTTGGCAAAAGTGCAGAAGTGATTTGACTCTGCCTTCTTCCAATATAGTTTTCACTTCCCATTGCAATCAACGGATCAACACTCAGTAGATAAAAAAAAGAACCCTGTATTTATAGGAAAACACTAAGAAGAAATAAAAATATCTACAATTTTTATTACTTGCAATACATAATTTCTGTGGGGATAGGGAACCAGTTCAAGCTTGCTCTGGAGATATAAGATTCAAAGAACTTCCCTGATATTTCCTTTTCTCATTCCCCTTTCATCCCACCACAGTAACAGTTGTTTGTGTATGTACAGCTCCTTTAACAGGACTATATTCCATGTGATGATAACTTGCAGGAATGGGCAACTTGCAGCACTCCCGATGTTGCTGAACTACCATTCCTGACATCCCTAGGAACAATGACTAAACCTGAAGGTTGCTGGGAATCTTAGATCAGCAAGATATAGTTGCTCCCTATCTGTACTTTGGAAGTAGGTGGAATGAGATATAATATTCAATCTGTGGCTTTAGGATGCATGGGAATGACTGTGCTCTCCAATTTTATGGCTCTCAGAATGTCCACAGATCATGCCATATAGATTGGATGTTGCTTCTAGTGCTTATCAAAACAATCACCCACTTTTTAACCCCCAACCACCCTCACCAAAAAAAAAAAGTGACACATTTTCAGCCTTCTCCATTGGTGCAGTCACTGAGTCATCAGACATGTCCTCTGTGGGCCTCTGTGAGGCCAAATGAGCATTTTAAAAAATGAAGTGTGACCCCAGCTGAAAAAGTGTCAACTACCATTGGCATCATGTTCACCCTCAGGGGTAAATAGGAGCAAATGCATGATGATGTTAATGCACAAATGTTGCAGCTTAGGTGCCTGCATCATGGATGCTCTTAAGAAAAATGTCCTTACTCCTCTTCTTGTGCAGAAGGAAGTGGGAGAGCCCCCCCCAAGAAGTGTACAAAAGCCATTTGTATGGTGACACTATAACATACCTTCTGATATCGGGACATCTTCATAACTTGTAATGGAGGTCACTGCTTGGCATAGGCCATCAGTATGACTACTTCTCTACCAGATGGCTTCAACTCACCACCAACCTTAGTCCAATGGGATTCCAAATTCTTACAGAGAATGACAATGAATAACCAGCAAGTGTATGAACTAGGCTGTGGGAAGGGCTTTAATTTTTGCTTTCCTCCCAATCAGAACTGAGATGTGGATCCCCAGATCTGCCAATTTCCTCAGGAGGAAAGTGTTCATTTGAGTCCAGATGCCTACATTTCAGTAGCTGTCAGTGTCGTGGGTTTCTTTCTCTCTAGTCCTAAATCAACCCTCACTAATCTACTTGTGCTAAGAAAACAAATGAAGGCTTGCCTGATTTCTCTTTACACCACCGCCAGCATCAACATTACTTCAGTTCACAGATCTGGAGTCAAGCAACAAGTCAGGGTTGATTGGGGTTGAAAAACTAGCTGGGTGGATGGACAACAGTTCTTGGAGTTCTCCTCTGTTCTTCTGTACCATAAAGCATTGCTTATCTACTGATGTCCCCTTTTCAGGCAGAAGCAAAAGGTAACCACATGGAGCTCTCTCCTGTTTTTCCTTGCCATTTTAAGCTAGATTTCTTGGGGTCAAGAAAGTAGGACTGGTCCAAAGTCAACCAGTGACCTTCTAGAGCTGGAGGTCAACTTGAATCAGGATCTCCCTAGTGTCAGTCCAATGCCTTAAGTACTATGCCACACTTCCCTTCTGCTTGGATACCATTATATTATGCAACTCCCCCTGACGCGTTGCCAGTGACTAGAATGGGGCAAGCCATGGTTTACAATTGCATGTCCATTTTAAGAGTCACCTAAGCTACTCCGTGGATGCTTATTGATGCCCCTCAACTTCCTGCTGAAGAGCTGTGTCTGGACCTAGCCCTGCATTCACCAAACTGCTAATTTTGAAATGGGAAGATGTTTGTTTTATTTTTGTGCCAACCTGGCCTCTTCAGTTAGTACTCTCCAAAACTAGAAAACAGGCTAACCTGGGAACCAGGTTAACATGTTTGGAGCCTTACATCTATGCTTCTCTTTTCACAGTGTAGTCACACACACACACATACATGGATGTGTTTTCCTGCTTGGCAGAATCCCTGCATATTTGATGTCTTCAGGGCAGGCAGACACTCAACAGAGAGCGAAGCCCCAGAGATGTCATGATCAGAAAGTCTCACTTTCCCAGTGTCTAGGATCTGTGTGCCTTCCACTTTGTTCATCCATGAAACAAGAGAACGTGGGGTGGGAGGGAAAGTAACAAATGCAGCAGATGGAACAGAAAATCCACTTGCTTTAATTTTCTTGCTCTCCCTCTGATCAACTGCCATGTTTCTCCCATTTCCTTTCCCCATTTCTTGTTTTTTGATTTTCAGGAAAATTTTATTTGACTAAAATGCTGGCTTGAGCCTTCCTTCCTAGGGCAAAGGAAGTGCAGTAGGACTTCCAGGAACAGGGTGACCTATCCGCAGCCTAATCCTCCTTCAGTTGCTTGTTCGCACTGTGGAGGCGGCTGGCGGAGTGGCCTCTGATTCCATCAGCATCAGCAGGTGTCAGTTTTCATGGCAGATGGCTTTCCCTTGCAGAGACGCTGAATTACTGAATTACTCAGAATTCAAAAGGCTGAATTACTCAGCCTTCTGATAAGGTTATGCCCTAAGGAGCTCATTGGGCAAAGTAGGGCTCAGCTATTGCACATTTTAGGGAGTCCTCAAATTCTCTCAGATCTGATGATGGACCAGCAAACATAGGGGAGCTAAAATGGATATGTGACAGGAAAGCTGATCTTTTGGCCCTGAAAACTAAGCTAATATAGACTAACAGAGCAACTATTCAGCTAAAAAGAATAACAGATCACTGTCCTCCAGGAGCACTTCTCCTCTCAGAACAATCTAGCGAGGGAGGGTAAGGCAAGGAAATTTATCCAAATCACATGTAATTACTTGTTAAGAAAGATTAGAAAATTCCTTGTTGTTCAGTCGCGCAGTCGTGTCCGACTCTTCGCGACCCCATGGACTGCATTACGCCAGGCCCCCCTGTCTTGC